>CM034150.1:140255354-140567710 GCA_019776745.2 Taxus chinensis
TTCTCTCATGCTTGAGTAGAAAGGAAGATCCAAACATGGTCATGTAGCCATTTTGGTGAGATATTTTTCATCACTTGGAGATCAGCAACAATTTTATTTGTTATGATCTAAATAGGCTCATACTTAGTGGCAATCATATAAGAGTAGGAATGCCTTAGCATTATGATGTTTCATTCATGTTTATGCATTACATTAGCTATTTACTTTAAGCTCTTATCTTGATGTTGATGGTAGATTAGATTTTTTTGGGAGCTACTTGGTGTTAGCTTCATGTTTTTAGCTTAGTTAGTTTAGCATACATACATTTGGTACGCCCAGTTGGAAATGAACCTAGATCACCTACATGTTCCCACATATATGGCTTTGTTGGCCAATACATCATGTGCCTCTCGTACTCCAAAGAAAATTTGATCTTCACTTACTAACATTTGGATTTACTTGGAAAATTCATCATTTCAATTAATTAAGGGAATTAATCTTCATAAAGAATTTTAATGGTCATTTGAATTAAATTTTCTATTTCTATCTAGTTGGATTAATTGTTGTGTATTCTTTTCTCTTGCATCCTTGGATGATCTTGAGAATCAAAAGCAACATTTAATCCTCTTTTCATAGTATTGTGGATTTATTGGAAAACTACTAAATTTTTGAGTTCAAGGCCTAATTTGCTTGTCAAAGAAAATGGACCTAAACAAATACTAAGACATTTGTTGTAGTTTTTCAATGTTGTACTAAACCAGATTTTTAATCAAAGATGAAAACACACCATTTATTCAAAACACTATATTTGCAGGTTCATATAAGATCCACGACTCGTTTGCTTCAAACTATGGGAAGCATCTTGGCATAAGCCATAAAATTCATTATGAGGATTACAACATGAACCCCAAAGTAGTCCATGCCTTGAGGGAACTGGTGGACAAAATGGGAAGTTCCCCACTACCCACTTGTCTAGAATAAAAACTCATGAGGAAATGCTTTGAGTTACCTTTATGAAGCCCCATTCATTAATTTGATTATGCAGTAATGGTTCTTTGTCTAGAATTAATTCTATAATATTGTACCTCTCTTAGGTAATAATTGGCCAGTTTGTGCAAAATTTGTAAGTAGCCATTTGGAATTGGGGCCATCTCTACCTTTATCCATCTTGTTCTAAAGATATCTCACAAAGCAATGACTTTATTGGATTCAAAACATTGTTAGTTGAACAAGGGGAGAGTCCATTAAATTTGGCTCCATGTGACATTCATCATGAAACTTACAAAACAAAACCTTGTCCTAGTTTCCATCTTGTCATAAGATAAGGTAAAACTCTGCCAAAGTTACACAGCATATTTTTTATCCCCATTTTTATTTCTCATTTTTTCTCTTGTTAATTTTTTTTTCAAAAGAGAGCAACATACGTAGTTCTATCAAGATTATGTCCATCAATTTTTCACCCACTTACATCCTTCCTTATTACGACTACGATAGTAAGCGTTAAAAGTGTGTTGGCATGTCTTCATATATTGGTAGCATTATATTGATACCCAATTCAAGACATATCATTATAGTTAGGTTATCTTATCATTGATTTCCCTTTGAGTTGTTATGCTACTCGCATCATAGCCATACATTTTTGATACTTACATCTTGTTTTCTTATAAAACTTGATATAAGTGTCTAAATTGTATTGTTACATTGCTTGCATAATATGAACTCCTTATTATACTCAGACATTATTTTTTACCAAAAATTTCCTCAATTTTTGGAAAGTATCGTTGTTACGCTATTTGCAGCATGTTAATACCATTTTGATACTAACATCTCACTTTTCCTAAAATCTTAATTAAAAGTATCCAATTTGTATTGTTACGCTGCTCGCTTTGGTAACCTCTATTTTCAAAAACTTGGAATTTGTTTGTCTTAAACTCGTTTAGGTATACCTTAATCAAAATCACTTCAACCATATCTTAATACTTAAACCTTATTTATTCCAAACTTGATTTAAGTATTGATATTGTGTTGTCATCTTAAACCAAACCATCTTTAAGACTTAAGGAGTAGATACTTTTGTGATTGGATTCTTTTGATAACTTACTTGATTTTTCCTTCATACTTCTCATCATATAGTTTCATATCCTTGGAATATTATTTGATTCCTTCATTCAATTTTCCTTGATTATTTGATATCCTTTAACATTCATTGTGACCATTTTCCATTGTCACCCTGCTTGATTTTTCCTACTGCTATTATAGAACTTGTACACATTTTTCATACCTTAGCAAAAAATATTCCTAATAAATTAACTTTTGAGACTATCTCAACATTGGAAAATTTCCTTTGCAACCATTATGTTACTAAATTTTGATCAACCATTTTCACATTTACACTTGCAACTTGTTGTCCAAACCTTGATGGATTGTCAACATTATGTCATCAATATGTTTGTTTTCTTTAGATCCCCTTTGGAAAATCACATAAGCATCCCCATATTTTTGAAATGTCTAGTTGGTTTCCAAATCGACATGGAACTTTATTCCATTTGAAGGATTTCACTCATACAATCTAGCTCAAGGAATTTCTTCCAAACAATGGCAACAATGACTGACTATCACATAGTTACTCACACTTATCAAAATAGGGAACCTATGTTTAGGAATTCACATCAAAATACACCCATCAAAAATTAACCTTTATTTGATTCACACTAGAGAATCCATCAAGTTACCCCTTTCCCCACCTCCATCTCATAGTCGCTGGTATGATTCTGATGATTCTAATCCATGTTATTCTTTTGATTCCCCTCAGTTTCCTTATTATTCTAATCCATGTTATTCTTCTAATTCCCCTCAGTTTCCTTATTATTCTAATCCAAACTATTATTTTGATTCCCCTCAATCATCCGAGCCTCATCCAATCAACTTTATTCTAAGGAATAAACAGTCACCTCAACGACATTTTCCTCCTCTAAGGATCCATGTAACCACAAATTCTCTCCATACTTCATCTAATTTTAATCTTGAGTCACAGTCCTCCCTTTCTCCATAGGACCCCCTTTATTATTCACCTAAATGATGTCTTCTTACTTTAATGATCTGTGTGACTCTAAGTTCCTCCAATCAAACATCTAATTTGACTCATGAGTCACAGTCCTCCCTTTCTCTACAGGATCCCCTTTATCAGTCACCTAAATGGATTCTTCCTCCTTTGAAGATCCATGCAACTCAAAATTACTCTGATCAATCACCCAAGATGACCCCTACGTCACAATCTACTAACTTTCTACGTGATCCTATTTGTCTACCTACACTATGTCATCTTATAGGCAAACCAACACCAAGTTATTTCAAATCCACATCTTCTTCAACTCACAAGACATGTACATCAAAATCTACTTCATATCTTGAGTCATCTTCTTCTATCAATAAAAATCCAATCCCTCTTAAGACCTTGATCCATTTGAACCATGTTTTACACTATCATCCATATCAATCTTCTAAAGACCAATATTTGCTTCCACATAGAACTAGTCATAAGAAACGAGGTGCTAAGATATATTTTCAAAGCACTATCGAATACCTTTATGGGATAAAAATTTTCATTACTTCCCCTCATCTCCCTCATCAAACATATTCTAAATCTTCCACACTTGTTGGACCTCTTTCTTCCAATTAACCTACTATCATTGACCAACAATGACCCATACCAAGAATTTTTTTTCAAAATGAAGAAGCAATTAGAGATTTGATGGGGCTACATGATGAAATTCCTATAGAGGACTGTGAGTAAGGATTATATTTAGACCTTGATACATTCATGCATTATGGAGAAGAGGTTGTTTCCTTTTGTCAGAAAACAGAGGAAGATCCCAAGATCATCAAACTTGATTATCCTCTTATTCTTCCATCTTCACATTCCTCATTATATGAAAAAATAGATGGGTATATCCTTGATCCATATTCTATCCTATCATCACCCCATCATTCTTCACATATCACAATTCCTAAATCAAAATCTTGCCTCAAGTAACCTCTTGGTATCCCATCATCTTCTTCTATTTGTGGGTCACCTTCAGGTAACCCATTATCCTCTATTCTTGGGCCATGTCCTAACAACCCCTCATCTTCTATACTTGAGCCACGTCCCAGTATCCCCTCATCTTCTATACTTGGGAAACATCCTAGTAGCCGTACATTTTCTATTTATGGGACACATTTGGGTAGTCCTCCATCTTCCATCTATGGGACAGCTTTTGGTAGCCCATTTTATTCTACACTTTGGCCACATCCTAGTAGCCCTACATCTTCTATTTATGGGACACCTTTGGGTAGTCCTTCATCTTCCATCTATGGGACAACTTTTGGTAGCCCATTTTATTATACACTTTGTCCACATCCTAGTATCCTACATCTTGTATCTATGGCTCACCTTCTGGTATCCCATTTTCTTCCATCTTGGGACCACGTCCTAGTATCTCTTTATCTTCTATTTTTGGCTCACCTTCCGGTATCCCATCCTCTTCAATTCTTGGACCATATCATCTTCTTCCATCATATCATCCTTCTATTGAAAAATTTGGTAAGCCCACCATCATTCCTAACATGTCTCTCAACAATAATAAACATACAATTTCTTCTTCCACTTCTTGGGATTAGAAACATCATGCATTAGTTGGTATGAAACAAAACCAATTTCTTCATCAAGCTAAGATCAAAAATCCAAAGAGATCCAAAGCTCTAAGAAAATCCAACACTAAAAAATATAAAACTCAAATGTGATTCAAGAATCCACCCCAATGTAACCATTACGTATGGCAAAAAGTGTAGAATGTAGGGATAGGAAAATCGAGATCCCACATACAAAATCCATGTTGAAAGATAAGTCATAATCACTTATCGAGTATGATCTCACCACGGTCATCGAGATTGGAGATTATATCACTCTTTATCAAAGAAATTGTAAACACCATTGTTGGATCCTATCATGCAGATTGACATTGTTGGTCTTGATTTCCCAAAACCTAAAATAAAAAATAAAAAATAAAAAAATAAAAAAAAATGAGAAAGCATTAAAAAATTACAAAAATTTCAAAGTTATAAAGATCAAACATTACAATTATTTTTTGCATACACGTGGATTTTCTTTCCTTTCTTTTCATATCCTCTGCAAATCACCCACCACTTTCATCCATTTGAAGTTATTTTGGATAGTCTATTCGTGCTCATTGTGCGACATTTATCTCTAGGGTATCTGTTTGACCTTGGTCCTTCATCACCTTGGTAAATTAAAGAATGACTAAACTCTTATAGATTATATCACTCTCTTCATTTAATAAACTTGTTGCAAAGATATTTGGGTATATCTATTGACACTAGCCAATGTATTCATCACAATCACTTCCACATCATTCCATCAAGCGATCAGTGATTCTTAACCCCTCATCAAAATAATTGAGAGAGCTGAAATACTTTCCAAAAATCCAAAAATCTGCTAGCATAGTATACGTACCTAATTTTATTATTAGACTAAGCTTCTATCTATTCCATTATTCTCTCACCTACATCCATATCTTCCTCCTTCAGTTTAGGGGAATATTGTTTATTGCCTCTCCTATATAATGTACATACTATTTCATAATAATATAGTGTGTGAAGAGTATTTCACTCCACATTCTTCTCTTCTTTCTGGCTCCTACATTTTGGTATCAGAGCTAGCCAATTCTCTGACCTGTGTGTGTGTAGATGCGTGAAGAGAAAAACAGTCCCATTTTTCTGCACTAAAGAAAGAATTCTTTGTTGTTGCCATCTCCAATCAATTTCTACATGGAAAGAACATTGTTCTTCTATCTTTAGTGGAGGCTATGTAGAAAATAATTGTGGTTGCGTGGAAGTTTTATCTCTTCTGCTATGTGAGAGGAGAATTTTATTGTAGCTGCGTGGAAGAACTCAGGATGACCCTACTGGTAATTGTTGCTACTACGTGGTATTCTTCCACCTTCTACATAGAAAAAATGTAACAAGATCTATTTGTACGTGAGAGAGAGAAGCCTAAAGAAGCTACTGCTGCATGGTGGATGGATTGAAGAGGATAGAAGCTGCGTGGAGGAGCTACATAGAAAACTGTAACTGCTGGAATGTGGAAATTTTGGCCTACATTCTCTGGATGCGTGAAAATATCTGCAGAAGAGATAGCAAAGATCTTCCACCTGCATGAATATTATGCTAAGAATTTGCATGGAGTTGGAGCTACTGTGTGGAAATATGGAAGCAGCTGGTGTGTGAAAAACAAGAATATTTTTCACCTACTTTGACACCTGCGTGGAGAGTAGATTTGTTATTCCTACGTGAAAGAATATTAAAATATTCTATTGCGTGACTGATTTGCTTACCTATGTGGAGGAGGAACAAATTAGAACCTGCATACTTATGCATGGAAGATTGAATCCAATTCTATTGTTATGATTTTTGTTTTATTTGTTGTAGCAAATTCAAAACAAAAGCTGTGTGGAAGTATAATACTGGTGCATGAAGCTTTTATACCTACGGGAAGAAAAAGAAGTCTTCTACATCTGCATGAAAAAACAACTTCTACTTGACTATTGTGTGGAAGAAACAGTGACCTGCAAGGAGACTGGCTGGTGTAGGAGCAAACTCTCATTAATAAAATGAAAGACATCTTCACTAAGACAACGAGGAAGTAGCCACTACAAAAACTACACCGAATGTCGAGCATAGATAACTTGATTGAGAGCGTCGATAACACAGTCGCCACTACTAAAAGTTGGAACATCAACTCACCACTCATAGAACACTTGTGAAGAAGCTCCTGAGAGCTTTGGGTTCTACTTTTCTTTGTCTGAACGAGCTTTGGAATACTGGAAATCTAGCCTTCGACAAGCTAGTTAAAGAAGGACTTCCTGAATATTTCCTTTTCGACGTCAACTACCAAGAAAAGTGAGTACATGAAGAATTAGAAGCTAGGTATGATGTCTGACTATGATGATGAAGAAGAACACCCCACAAAGCGTCACCATCTCACAGCACGTGAATATGCGAGAATCTATGAGAAATTAATTCTCATCATCAGTGAGTCAAAGTTGTAATAACTCTTGAAATAAATAAATAAAATTTTTTATTACAATTTCTACTCTTAAGTTGCTTATTTCCGATGCTCAGTTGCTCAAAGGGCCTAATTTTGCAGCCTAGAAAACAAAAATGAGGACAATCCTTCAGTTTGAAGGATTATGGGGCATTGTCACAGGGTCTGTGCCCGCTCCCATAGCCCCTGATGAATTAATAAAGTATGAGATGGCTAGTGCAAAAGCCTTGATGCTGATAATGCTCAGTATCAGTGATGATGTGCAACCACATGTTCGGAATGTGGAAAAACCAAAGGAGGCCTAGGACAAGTTGGCAACAATTTATGAAGCCAAAAATCAGACGAAGATTCTTCATCTTCAGTCAAATCTGCACACCCTCTCTATGGGATCAAATGATAAAGTGAAGGAGTTCTTATGTCGTGGGGCTGAGCTAAGATTAGAGTTATTGGTGCTCGGTGAAATGGTAGATGATAAAATTCTCGTGGCGATCACCTTGAGAGTACTCCCTTCGCAATTCTGAGTGTTTGCTATGATGTTGAATGTGTCTAAACAAACAGTGGCATTTGAAGAACTTGTGAATTTTCTGCAGCAAGAGGAGGCCATCACTTCATCCCATGAGGAGTCTTAGGATAAAGCCTTGTTCTCAAAGCCATACCATGGCTAGAAGAATCAGAAGGGTCCCCCAGAGAAGAAAAATCAAGCGCAACCAAAACAACAACAGAAAGATCAAAAGTCAAAGAGGTGGTGTCACATTTATAGAACCAACACTCATGACACTGATCATTGCTGGTACAATAGCTTGAAACAAGGATCTTCAAGTCAAACAGGCACATCAAGGCACGAAGATTTTTAAAAATCCAAATGACGTCCCCACTGGAGAAAGTAGAAGGGACATCTCACAGCCCAAGAAGATGATGAATCTGATGAGGAGACATCAGAAGGATCCCATGGTGGTAAGAACCTTGTACTAGTCTCTCAAACTTCTCAGCCCATGAAGAAATTCTGGTTGATAGACTCTGGTGCAAGCAAACATATGTTAGGTGAAAAAATGTTGTTTGATTCACTACATGAAGAAGCAACTAGAGATCAGGTTCGGATAGCCGATGATAAAGAATATGTTGCCGAAGGAATTGGAAATGTCACCATTCCTCTGGGACCATGAAAATGTACACTTACAAAGGTACTATATGTTCCTGGCTTGACTAGCAATCTCTTGTCAGTTACTCAGCTCTTGAATGAATCACCTTAAGGTAGAATTTCTTGTTCAAAATGGCATTAAATCATGCTTAATCTCCCGACAAGGTACGGTTCTTGCTAAAGCATTTGTAAAAGATAAGTTATTTGCTTTAGATACTGTTTCATCTTCTGCAGTAGCTTTATCTGCTTCTACAATAGAATCAACTACCTTATGGCATTTTAGATATGGACACTTGTCGGTTAGTTCACTGCACCAGATGAGTTCAAAAGCAATGGTCCATGGATTACCCAAATTTTCCAGTTCCTTTCCTATTTACCCTGACTGTCTTGTAGGAAAACAACACAGAGATCTGTTCCAAGAAAGCACCTTCCATGCCAAGAAGTCTCTGGAGGTAGTTCATACCGATTTGAACGGCCCATTTCCTACTTCATTTTCAGGATACAAGTACTTCCAACTATTCGTGGATGACCACTCTCGCAAGATGTGGGTATATTTCCTAAAGAAGAAAAGTGAGGCTCTTCAACATTTCCAGATCTTCTATCATCGTGTTATGAAAGAGTCTGGACAACCACTTCTTCTACTTCACTCAGATCAAGGGGGGAATTCACATCAAAGAAGTTCTTGGCCTTCCTAAACCAACAAGGCATTACGCAACACCTGACTGCTCCCTACATGCCCCAGCAGAATGGCATTGTTGAGTGTCGCAATTGCACAGTGATGGAGATGGCTCACTACAGGCTAACAAGTGCAAATCTAGAAGAACGCTATTGGGCTAAAGTAGTATAAATAGTTGTATATCTTCTCAACTGAGCATCGAAAAAGATTCTACAAAATAAAATGCCATAAGAGGTATGAAGTGGTAGAAAGCCATCAATTTCTCATTTACGAGTATTTGGTTGTACAATATACATGCATGTGTCAGCTCAGAAGAGAAAGAAGGTTGAGCCAAAGTCACTCCCATGCATCCTACTTAGCTATAGCACTACCTCGAAGGCATACCGTCTCATGGATCCTGAGACAAAGAAAATATATGAGAGTCGGGAGGTGGTTTGTGACGAGTCATCCTTTGACTCAGTAGTGACAACAGAAGATCCATTACCAACCACCTCTCATCGACTAGTCTCTGAATCAGATGATCAGCCAGAAGAGACTACTCAGAGAAAAGAAATGCTGCCAGGAGAGCTATTTGTTGATCTTGGAGAATTGGAGAATATGAATCCACATCAATCAACATGAAAACAACAAAATTCTTCTCAAAAGTAGCCAAGTTCTCATCCGAAGTGGGTACAAAGCACCATCAAGGACTCACATTTGCAACAACTCCTAGATACATCATCCGGAGTCAAAACAAGGAGTCAAACAAGAAATGAGGTAAACTTTGCACTCATGAGTTCACTGATTAATAGCTCCAAGCCTGATAATGTTCATGAAGCACTCAGTCAACCTCAGTGGAAGGAAGCCTTGAATATAGAATATGACTCACTCATGCAAAATCAGACATGGGAACTTGTCGATCTACCTACAGGAAAGAAACCCATAGGATGCAAATGGGTTTTCAAGACAAAATATAAGGTAGATGGATCCATCGACAAACATAAAGCATGACTTGTAGAAAAAGGATATGCTCAGAAAGAGGGCATCGACTATGAAGAAACCTTTGCACCCACTGCAAAGATGAAGACCATCAGAGTAGTTTGCACACTTACAGCACAGAAAGGATGGACACTTCAGCAGATGGACGTCAAGAGTGCTTTCCTAAATGGTGATCTGAAAGAAGAAGTATACATGACCCAACCTGAAGGATTTTTTTATGAAGAGCATCCTAAAAAGGTATATCGTCTCATCAAATCACTGTATGGACTGAAACAAGCTCCAAGGGCATGGTATATCAAGATAAACGATCACCTTTTGCAGCATGGGTTCACTCGTAGCCCCTCATATTCAAATTTGTATATAAAGAAGGTAGGCAAAGAAATTGTCATTCTTGTTGTATATGTAGATGATCTTGTGATCACTGGCAGTTCAGAAGATCAGGTTGATAATGTAAAGAATGATCTCAAAAGAACCTTCGACATGACAGATTTGGGGCTACTACATTACTGTCTTGGCTTGGAGATATGGCAAAAAGAGCATCACATTTTTGTCTCCCAAACAAAGTACGCCAAGACACTCCTGGAAAAGTATAGAATGTCTGACTGTAAACCTATATCCACTCCCATGGAAAAAGGCTTGCAACTTTCAAGATTCCAGGACTCACCTCAAGTAGATGCTACTCTCTACAGGCAATTTGTTAGAGGACTCATCTATTTGACATATACCAAACCAGATCTCTGCTATGTTGTCAGCTATCTTTCCAGGTTCATGCAAGAGCTGAAGAAATGTCACTGGAATGCAGCAAAGCATGTTTTGAGATATGTCTGAGGAACAACTGATTATGGTCTGGAATATAAGAAGAATGATCAATTCTTCTTATAGGGATACGTCGACTCGGACCATGCTGGATCTGTTGATGACAGGAAGTCAACTACAGGATACATATTTCATCTCGGATTTGGACCTATCTCCTGGATAAGCAAGAAGCAGAATGTTGTTTCTATCTCATCCACAGAGGTAGAATATCGTGCCGCACGAGGAGCTGTGTGTGAAGTGATATGGTTACATCACATTTTGGATGACCTGGGAATTCCTGAAAAACAATCACCTATTCTCTATTGCAACAATCAGAGTGTGTTGAAGCTCGTGCAGAATCTAGTCTTTCATGAATGAACAAAGCATATTGAAATTGACTACCATTTCATTCGAGAGCATGTCTTGAACCATCACATTCAGCTCCAGTACTATCCCACAGAAGCACAGGTAGCTGACATTCTCACAAAATCTCTTGGAAAAGTGAAATTTGAAATTTTTAGGGCTCACATTTGCAAGAATAATGTAATAAGGGGGGAATGTTAGCATAGTATACGTACCTAATTTTATTATTAGACTAAGCTTCTATCTATTCCATTATTCTCTCACCTACATCCATATCTTCCTCCTTCAGTTTAGGGGAATATTGTTTATTGCCTCTCCTATATAATGTACGTACTATTTCATAATAATATAGTGTGTGAAGAGTATTTCACTCCACATTCTTCTCTTCTTTCTGGTTCCTACAAAATCAATCAAAAACTCAGAAAAATCAAAATCAAAGCAATATATAACTCTCTATTGGGATATTTCTAGTATCTCTATCCGGGCTATAGGCACCTGGCTGGCAGTAGAGAAATGTTGAGACTAGAATCAAATACTTATTCATCAGGGTTATGTACACGTGACTGGTAGCAAATCAATGTACGGCTCTCCTTCCACCCTCCATTCCCAAATCACCTTTCAAAATAAATCATTCCTACACATTGGTTATTTTTTCTTCACTTGTTACCTATCAAATCTTCATTGCAAGAGATAATTAATTTCCATGTGCACATAATGGATGTCAATGAGAAAATAGGATTAGTATGTTAACAAGTGGTGTTAGGATCGTGTTCAGACTCTTGTTATAGTCTATATTTTGTCTCATGATTTGTTGCTTTGGCTAATCGCTTTTTCATCATGAGTCTTCTAGCTAAATTTTCCATATCCTTTCATAACATTTTTGTTCTTTTTCTTCGTTTAGAGCATCCATGTGTATAAGATTTAATTTTTACAAGGTTTGAGGGAAACTTTGTCCCCATTTCAATAAAAAAAATTCTACTTCTTTCTATCATGTGTTTCTTGGCCAACTTGCACTGGAGGCATACTTGCTCCTTCTTAGAATTTCATTGGCTTGTGTTCATCATCTTGTTGAGCCTATCCATCTTGGCCTTGAACCTACTTATATTCCTCTTGTATATATGCACATATTTTTCCCTTGTACATTCTCACCTCTCGTTGTGGGCATCTTTGCATATTAGTTTTCCTGTGCATAGCTTTGGAAAACTTTCAAAAAATCATAAATATTTAAAATCCATTAAAAGTCCAGAAGAAAATGGTATTAGGATGGATAAAATGCCCCGAAAAATTGTAAAATGGGGTGATACAAGAGATCTATTGACACTCAAAAATCCAGAAGAGAAAATGGTACAATGGTGGTCAGAAAATCCAAATCATGGTGGCAAGATAGTTGATGACATACCAAATATGACATGGTATGGTAGGAGATATGAGCATCAATCCCTGCATAATGCTATTATGAAATCTTCAAATATGTTAGTAATCTCAAACAAGGTCACATTATTGTCGATTGCAAGATATGATTTTCTTATAAGAATCTGCATAGAAGACACAAGGTCCTCGATACATCAGAAGGACTATTCTACAAAAAATCTTTCTTTGGTTCTCACTTATTCTTATGCATGACTTGCAAATCGTTTTGGTCTACCTCCATTAACAAAAGTTGGTTTGCTTGATAGGAAGGGACTCCCTTGGACAACCATGAGTCACACTGATAAATGTCTCTCGAGAGGACGTACATAGATTTTCATGAAAATGATATGGCAGAAAATAAGTTCAGAATGGATGGATTCTAAGATAGAGGATGTCATCTTTAACAATATTGTCGACATAGCATACGATACCATTTGGGTAGGAAGTACCTTTTATTTTATATAACCATACAACAAAAGGGTACAACTTTCTTGAACATTGTTTGTTTGAGCCATGTTTGTCTATATTTGTTACGTTTGATGTCTTGTAGTTTAATGACTCAAATAACATTTATACATGCAAGTTACTTTGCAATAGGTCTTTGAAAGTTCATTTTCAATACAGGGACGATGACTAAAATAGCACTAATAGCAATATGATACTTAAACAAGCAATTGCTTACAGACAATTGTACCAATGATTGTTGTTTATATCAAGCTTTAGTACCCCCATGTTCGAGTTATAAGACAAGGCTTAAAACGTTCTGCCTAAGCAATTTGATATTTCTTCCCAAGGGACCTAAATGGAGTGACATAGAAGATCCAATAAAAGAAAAAATGCACTATGAAAATGCTTCCAAGCATTTGATTAATGCTGGAAAGAAAGATATAACAAGAAAACTAACTTTTTCATTGACCCCATCGATCACTCAAGGATGCATCCTCCATGTCATACTGATAGATACTGAAAGCACATGAATATGATGTTACTTGTAGGATAGTTGTCTACTATCTTTCTAGTGGTGATACTTGAGTTTTTCACATGTTCAAAGAGGTTTTTTTTTAATGTAGACACCTAATGTCCACTTGGGTTTTAAATGTTTTACTAATACTTTTGGACTAATTGACCCAGGTTTCTACGTAATGTTCCGTAATGGATTAGTGAAGGTTTCCCACCAATGTAAATTAGATTTTCCAAAATTTGAAGTTAATTTACGTAAGTTTCGTTAATGAAACTAGCTTGTACAAGAAAATTCCGGAGGTACATTAGATGCCCCGAGTGAGTGGTTAGAATATACAAAGGAAACTTCCACTCATATATACATTAGGACTATGCTATTAGGTGAATCAAGTCTTCAAGAGGGATAACTTTTTCAACAAGATGATGAACCTTCAATAAAATGGTTAAGAGCGAGGAAGGAGTGAACATGCCAATTGGAGTGACAGGTTGGATTGATTATAATCATCCTAATAATGAATTAAGGAAAATATTATTAGTTATTTGAATCCTTTTTAACATATGTATAGAATTAAGGACAATATTTTTTATTGAAAGGGGACAATAGTGTCCCTTCAGATCATGGTAAAAAGGATATGTTTTCCTCTAAATAGATTTTATAAGTTTATCTTAGCCTATTAATTAGTCCTAGTTGATTAATTCATTTATCTTCAACTCCAATGAGTTGTTAATTACTTATTAATTCTCTTTAACAAGTTTATCCCTTCAAAATGTACTTTATCATTTGTCCCACTTTCACTAATTTTCGAGCTACTCCCAAAGTGGAAAGCTATTTAAATGACCAAGCTCCTTCCTCTCAAATTGACACCATGCTTTAAATAGTGATTACTAGAGGCATTTTGATAAAAAAAACATTCTTCCTTGTTGGAATTGCTTCATAATCTTTGCATCCATTTCTCTCATGCTTGAGTAGAAAGGAAGATCCAAACATGGTCATGTAGCCATTTTGGTGAGATATTTTTCATCACTTGGAGATCAGCAACAATTTTGATGTTTCATACTTATGATTTCTTATGATCTAAATAGGCTCATACTTAGTGGTAATCATATAAGAGTAGGAATGCCTTAGCATTATGATGTTTCATTCATTTTTATGCATTAGATTAGTTATTTACTTTAAGCTCTTATCTTGATGTTAATGGTAGATTAGCTTTATTTGGGAGCTACTTGGTGTTAGCTTCATGGTTTTAGCTTAGTTAGTTTAGCATACACACAAGTTCTTTCACCACCACCTCCAGGTCTGAAGTTACACCCTCTAATACATCTATCTTATGCAATACCTCTAGGTGGATCTCCTTGAGTCTTTCAGCAAGAGTCTCCATCATGGATTTTATTAATGTGTGCTTCTCTACAACCTCTTGCATGGCCCTATCATGCTTTTTCCTTATTTTCCTTCGTATTGGCATGTATTTTCTTCATCTCTACTTCTTTATTTATGGTATGAACTCTAAGGATGGGGTCAAAACACTAGCAATTTTTGAATGCACACTCTACATTCTTTGTGGCCTCCTTAACTTCCAAGATCATAGATTTATATTTTGTTATCTTATTTTCCACCTCTTTTTTATTATTTTTCTTTCTCTCTTTCAACTCCTCAGATTTCAGCCCTTGCCATTTTTTCTCTTCGTCAGCATCATGCACACTAGGTCCTCTAAGTATTCTAACTCCATGGGATATGCATCCTAGGATTTATCCAATAACTCTGGGCACGTGCTTGTGATACTCTTCATTATATCGATCACTTTATTATATGCATCCATGGTCTACTTCTTATCATCTCTCAAATCCTCTATGAGCTTCTGTATATGTTTATCTTTTTTTTTTTCCCCCTTACATCAATCTTATTGCAGCCCCTTTAAGTAGATTTTCATGGCCATTTTATTGATGGCATTACAATCTTTCTCATCAGAAAGCTCCATAGGATCAATGGTAGTGAGGACTATACTTGGATCCTTTTTCAACTTCATTTTGGAGTATATTATTTTCTTACTTAAAACTTTGGCTCCTCCATATGTGTCTGCATACTCTACAAAATCATATTCTTTATCTACTAGAGATCCTCTATTTGATTAGACAATTCCCATCTGAAGAGGTCCTTGGCCGGAATTGTTCTCTAATATTTTTCCCTTAGTACCTTGTAGGGATCATCGATATAACTCATCTAAGGTGACTACAATGTTTCTTATTTCCTCCATCTTCCACCCCGCTTCCCCTTTGGTATCTCTTTTGATATTTTCAGGGGTGTGCTACTTCCATCACCTCCTACATTTCCTAATTCCTCAGTTAGCTTCTCCCCATCACCTTTCTCCTCCTCTTCATCTTGTTTGGGCCTTTCATATCACTCTTCATCACCCTTGGTACCTTCATCATGTACATCGCACATATCCTCTTCTCATTCATCTTTTGAGATCTCTTCCTCATGTGTGGGATCCTCATCACGCATTAGTATTTCTTCTAGTAGTTGTTATTCCTCGTGCACTACCTCTTAAGTTGTCTTTTCCTCTTCGATGTGGATCACTCAAGGTTTCTTTTTGACTAGGCTCTATTTATTCTTCAAGGGAATCTATTTGGATGGAGTGACAGATGGTGACCCTTTAGGCACCTTTGAGGTATTTGCATCTCTACTCTCTTCTCTACGCTTCCATTGCATTTCTTTCCTTATGTTTTGGTCTATGGAAGTCTCCTCCTCATTTTCTTCATCTTCTCCCCTTCATCTTCTACGTCTTATTATTATTTTGGAGTCTCCTCATACATTCTTTTAGAAATTCCCATTGGTTTCTTCCTATATGGGGGTTCTGGAAGACATGAAGATCTCACACTATTGTCATAAATTTTTTTAAGGGAAAATTTTACACTTGAAAGCATGAAAACTATACCCTAGTGTGAAAAGTTTTTCTTAAAGGTCATCTTGAGCCCTCCTCTAGATCACCCTAACCTCGATGTTGGTATTTATGAGTATTCTAATGTGTTGTGTCATCATTCCCATAGGTTATTTAGGGATGTCAAGTCTGCTCAATCACTTCTAAGATACTATTTTTTAAGATAGTCTCTTTGAGGAGCTTAAGGAAAGGTTATTCTCTAGTCTTTCTGAGGCTGGTAAACACCCCCTAGTGCAGAATGAAAGAATAAAATTCATCAAGGAGGAGTAAAAAATATCTAATAATGTTGTGTGAATATTTTTAGAATAATCTAGGAAGTTTCATAGGTTTTAGAGAAGTTTTAGCAAAATTGGGTCTTAGAGGTTAAAGCAGTGTATAGTGCAAAAACACCTCTTGAGCTTTGGGAAGTAATTTCTAAAGCTCCATAAGGAGTTATAAGAATAAAAAAATATTATCAAAAATTTAATTCATATCTCTAAAGGATGGTGGTTTCACATTTTTCACAAGACTTAGATAATTCTGCCCATAACTTATTTTCAACATGCATAACCTTCGATCATAAGGAGAAAGATTACTTTTTAGGAACTTTTATGAAGAATAAAGTTATGAAAACCCCACCATTGTATTCAAAAGTAATTTTAAAATAAATTTCATATAAATTAGTGTGGGAAAATTCATCCAAGAGCTCAAGTTATGCGTCTAACAAGCTGCGCTCCAAGGTATGGTTAAGGAGTTAGTTAATTTTCAAGCTTGGAATTTGGTCCAATTAGAGAGTGGTGCACTTTTTTGCACCAACCATCCCAAAATTTTGGGATGTTTATTTCACAAAAATGATTTAGTCAATTTTCAAGCTTGGAATTTGGACCAATTAGAGAGTGGCGTACTTTTTTACACCAACCATCCCAAAATTTTGGGATGTTTATTTCACAAAAATGATCCCCCTCCCATTTAAGCCCTTGGGCCATGATGCAACCATTTTGGAACTCCTTTTTTCAAGTTAAGCCCCTGCACACTAATTTTAATTTCCCCCTCCCATTTTGGCCCCAATAAGTGGGTAAAGAGCTTTATTTTTGGCCCCCTCTTTTCCTTAACAAGGAATCACGTTGGGACAAATGGACCAATGGAAGGGGGAACATGTTTTTACACCATCCATCCAAAAAATTGGGATGATTGGGATAAAAAGTGCACTTATTCTCTTATTGAATAAATTTTTAAATTTTAATTTTTTATTGTTGTTTCTTGCTGCTTCTACTTCTACATGCACCGACGCACAAGAAAAACACTACTCCTTGATTTTCTCTTTTCCTCCATTGCTTCCACTTCCACTCCTTTTCCATTTCATCTATCCTCCATTTTCCATCCTCCTCCACCATTGCAACATAAAAAACTTGATTTTATAGCTATTACCATGCATGTTTGTTTCTAGAATCCCTTGTGAGTGAAAATGAATAACCGTTTGTATCTTGCAAACCACAAAGTAGAGTCCTATGAAACTTGGAGCATCTATTCCTCTCCTAGGTTCCTTGATGCTTTAAAAAACTAAATTTTCAAAGGTGATTCATATTTTTTACAATTTCCATTCAAATATTTGTTCCCTAAACTTTTCTCCTGCCATTTTATGTTGATCCGAGATGCATGTTGACTTGAAATTTTGAAAAGAGAACCCAGAACAAAAACCCAGAAGGAAAACTTATTTTTTTCATCAAACCAAATAGAAGAATACTAGCTTTAAAAATTAGTAAGTTTCATTTGTTTGAACATTTTATTTTTAGTAACTTTACAAAAACAACAAAAACCTTCAAAAGAGAAAACACTGGAAATCACTAAAATTGAAAAATAGGGTACACGAGCTAAAAAAGTAAAAAAGCAAAAAGAAAAAAAGAAAAAAACAACTTTCTAAAAATAAAAAAGTGATTCAAATTGGCCCTAAAACATCTTTGACCAAGATTTTAACATGAAGATAACCCCTTTGTACTGACACCAAGGCAACAAGTAACATTTCCCGAAATTATAGCTCCTAAAGCCCAGGGTCGAAAAATAACAAGTTTCAGTTTTAAGCGTAGAAATTTATAGATGGTTTTTTTTCTCATCTTTCCACTTTTTTGGAATCTTTGTGGGATTGTAAGATAATTCTACAACACAAATAGAGAATTGATAACTTCATCTTGGTCTTGGAAACACCATCCTGAGTTCAAGTGTGCTCAGAAGTAAAGAAGTGCACCGCAAGGTGAAAAATATGAATCCATCATCATCACACACAGAGCTGGGTGATTGAAAATGATTTTTCCATGGATATCTCAATGAGATGAAGTGGTTTTTCAATAAATTATTAAGGAGGATCATCATGAGAATTTCTAGTGTCCGTCTCGAGCTCAAGCTGGGAATTCGTGAAAAAATGTTTCTAAACACTCATTATGTGACCCGAGATGTCTAAGCATCATGTAAAAGGATTTAATTTGTGGTCATCACTGTCAGGGAAAAAGTGTAAAAAAATCACTTCATAAAATATTTTTGATGAGTATAGAAGTATGGATATGTATTAGAAGTCATCAAAGATCAGTTTCCATCCTTAAAATTCTTTGGAGTGGCCCTCAGTGAGAAACACCTGTAGTCATTAAGGTGATCATCAAACGATGTTTTTAAACACTCAGTTTGAGGTATTCGTGCATCATCCAAAAGATGTTTATCATGATGTAAAAAATTTAGAGATCCAACTGTATTGGGAAATTTCACCAGATCAGTCAGGTAATGAAGTAAAGGTAAAAAGGCATCATCTTCATTAGCATTCCTCTTCCTTCTCTTCTCTCATTCTTCCTCCTCTTCTCTACCATTTTTCTAATTCTTTGTTGTGAGCAATCATAACTATCATCCTATTCATTAATGTAACTATATTTCAAAATTTAATAAGTCCCCCTTAACTAATAAAAGGTGACTTAATTTTCTTTCCTAATAATGGGGAAAGTGCAAAAAAGATGGGGGAAAAAAAGCAGACACAAATCTGTCTTTTGGAAATTTTGGCCATAATGCACTCGCGTTATGGCTCGGACATGTTATAATGTGACAGGGAAAAATCAAGCTTACACTATAACACGAGAACATTAAGGCTCGATAAGTATGAGCCATAACGCGCTCGCGTTATAATGCACTCATCTTTCAATGTGTTATGTGGTATATGTGTCTGTTGCATGCCTTTATTGACTTAAATAAATGTATAAGTTTTTCTTTTATTATTTCTTATACTTTAAATTTATTTTAGTAAATATAAGATTTTAGGGTCACTCTTCACCTTATGGAACTGGTCCCACAGCCCCATCTATCACAGTTTCGAATATAGTTCTCTAGATTCTAATATGGTCAGTACATAGGTATTTTCAGGATTTCAACATTCAACCTTCAAGCTTTTAAGGGCCTTTTCGATTGGTTGTTGACATTTGTAGGAGTTTTAGATGTGTCAAAACTATATATTCACAAAAACCTATTCTTCGTTGAAAGTGTGTAGTTTTTCTCAATAATGATGTCTCCCTATATCCAAGGATCGAGGACTACTAGGGTCTATGGCAGAATTGGACATTCAGGAATCATCAAGTGTCTAAATCAGAATTTCGTTGTATCTAGAGAAATATTTTCAAACATGGGACTAAAACATATTAGAAAATAAAATTGAACCTCATAAATCCTCTCAAATTTCTAGCTTACAGAAGCACTAAACATATCAAGCTATGTTCTTCGAATGAAATCTTCATTCCCAATAGCTTGAAACTGAAAGAATTATTCAAAAAAGCATTAAAAATGATCAAATTTACTTGGTATACTTATATGTCAGACCCAAAAATACAACTAGACTTGCTATTCTCAATTTAGGGTTTAGGGTTTAGCATTTAGGGCTCATGGTTCAAGATTCAGGGTTTAGGGTTTAACGCTTAGGGCTCAGGCTTTATGGTTCAATCTTTAGGGTTTGTAGTTTAGGGTTTATGGTTTAGGGCTTAGTTTTAAAGCCTAAATGTTTAGTGTTTAGGTTTTAGAATTTAGGGTTTAGGGTTTAGTATTCAGGATTCAGATCTTAGGGCTCATGGTTTAGGGTTTAAGGTTTAGGGTTTGGGATTTAGGGTAAATAAGGTTTGGGGTTTGTGGTTTAGGGTTTAAATTTTAGGGTTTGGGGTTTAGAGATTAGGGTTTAGGTTTTATGGGTGAGGGTTCGATGTTTAGGGTTACCAGTTTAGGGTTTACGGTTTAGGGATCAATAATCTAGGATCAAGGTTTAGGGTCTAGTGATTAGGGGTTAATTTTTAGTGTTCAACGTTTAAAATTTAGGGTTTAAGGTTTAGGGTTTAAGTTTCATGGTTTATGGTTTAGGGCTTAGGGTTAAGGGTTTAGGGTTTAGGGTTTAGGGCTCATGTTTAGGGTTCAAGATTTAGGGTTTAGGGTTTAGGGTTTAAGGTTTAGGGCTTAGGGATTAAGGTTGAGTGTTTAGGGTTTAGGCCTCAAGGTTTAGGGTTAAGTATTTAGGGTTTAGGGCTCAAAATTTGGGAATTTGGGTTTAGTGTTTAGTGTTTAGGATTTAGGGTTTATGGTTTAGGTTTAGGGTTCATACTTTAGGGTTTAGGGTTTAGGGCTCAGGGTTAAGGGTTAATGGTTTAGGGTTTAGGGTTTAAATTTCATGTTAGAAGTTTTGTCACTCAAAATTGGTGGATGGACAATAAATTTCTACCACGTGCCACCTCCAAATTCCAAATTTCATTTCGTTTAAATTTTCTTCAAGAAAGGTTGGAAGAAATGAACTCGTAGTTTTCTTCATGCCTTCAGAGTTCCAAAATGTCAATTTGACCCAAATTTGGAAAATATGGAGAATTTGGAAAGCTGAATTAGATTTATACAGATAAACTCAAAGTGAAGGAATGCATTTCGCAAGTAATTTCAGTCAAATTTGTTTTATTTTTTTATTAATACCTACTAAAACAAGCCTTACGATTACATCCTGATTAAAATAAGTTCCTAGGAGCTGAGGGATATTTTAAACTTATCACATAAGCATGGGGAGTTCTCTTCGATAATACCAGAAAGGCTACCTATGACGCCATGAGGGAAAACTAACAAAGGCATAACCCCACCTTCCACCAATTGAATTCCACAAGCACTGCCACTGCTATTGGCATTACAAACATTCTAAATGGCAATAAGTATTCAAGTATGGATGCCTTTACTAAAACTTCCATTTTGGATGACCACGACCAAAACTAGAAATAGGAACAGAAACAGGACCAAGAAAATGACCTAAACCAGGACCTAAACTAGAAATTTGAGAGGATTTCTGAGGTTCAATTTTATTTTCTAAGATGCATTACTCTAACATTTGATATTGTTTCTCCACTTACAACTACATTCTAATTTAGACATTCAATGATTCTTGAATTTCCAATCCTGCCACAGACCCTAGTAGTCCTCTATCCTTGGATATAGGGAGACATCATTACTAGGACAAACCAAGAACTTTCAAGGTTGAAGAGGTTCTTGTGAATATATGGTTTTGACACATCACATCACACCCTTCATTAGGGTTGATGAATCTCCCTATCTTTTTAAAGGCACTTTTGAAATCATCCATGGGTTATCATAGAAGGAATTACCAATGAATGGAAGATCACCAAACTGTAGGCTAACTGACTCCCATTCAGAATTTAACAAGAAATATTTACTAGGTGATTGATACATTAATTTTCTTCTTAGTCATACTCCTATTTCTATGCTTATTTTTTACAATCAGACTCAATGATCATTATAGGCATGAGGATAGGAAATATGGTCCTAATATTTTCATGCCCACCTAGTCTAGTATTCAGAAGCCATATTAGTCTTATTAGTACTTAGTACTAATTACCAATGAAATATAATTCTCTAACTTTCATTTTCTTTACTCATCTTCCATGTCATACTAAATAACTAATTTGATAGGGGATTTTCCCTCTTCGATGACGATACATCGAATATGAATATGATCCTCAAGAGGGGAGTTACACCTGGAGAGGTATCGTCTGATCCTACACCTAGGCCCTAAGTCATATTCCTAAATGATAAATCCTAAAACATGAACCCCAAAACCTAAACCCTAAATCCTAAAACCTATTTTTAGCACCTTGAACCTTAAACCCTAAATCATCAACCCTAAGCCATAAGCCATAAACCCTAAACCCTAAAACCTAAACCCTAAAACCTAAATCCTAAACCCTAAACCATGAACCCTAAATCTTAAAACTTAAACCCTAAACCCTGATCCCTTAACCCTAAGCCTTAAACGCTGAGCCCTAAACCCTAACCCCTAAACCCCTAAATCCTAAACCCTTAGCCTTAAAACCTAAACCCTAAATCTTGTTCCCTATACCCTAAACCCTAAATCGTAAACCTTAATCCTAGAGCCCGAAACCCTAAACCTTGAGCCCTAAACCCTAAACCCTAAACCCTAATCCCTAATCCATAAACCCTAAACAAAAAAACCTAAACCCTTAACTCTAAACCCTAATCCCTAAACCCTAAAACCTAAAACCCAAACCCTATTTTTACCACCATAAACCCTAAACCCTAAACCCTAAACACTAATCCCTAAAACCTAAACCATTAGCCATAAACCCTAAACCCTGATCCCTAAACCCTAAGCCCTAATCCCTAAAAAATATTGCTAAATTTCCTCCATCACTTCCAAGATTCTTGTTAGTGCAAAATCACAGCACCCGCAGATGATTTCTAAAGATCTTCTTTTCTAAGGCAGAATCATCTGGTGTGATAGCACAACATTGAGCTTTCCCAAAATGAGGGACCTTTGAAAATGGGGAAATCTCAATGTTTTGCAATCACACTAGATGATTCTGCCTTAGAAAATCATATCTTTATAAATCATCTGTGGGTGCTATGATTTTACACTAATAGTTTTGGCACAGCCGGTGGGACACTGGGGTTAGATATTTCATCTTCTCTTAGTGTATCATGTAAAAAACAAAAAATCCAACACCACCATGTGCCACTAATAGTTTTGGCACATCCAGTGGGACCTAAGAGGTCTTCCACTTCATTTTTGTAGGTTGATGTGTTCCTCTTTAAAATTTCAGCCTTTGGAGGCACTTGCAAACACATCTAGTGACTCCATCTGATCAACAACCCATATCTAAAGTTGCAGACCCTCTTTCCATTCATTTCCATTCCTTTTTCATTCATTCTTCTTCCATCTCTTTCATTCTTTTCCATTCCATGAAGTTGCTCAATCATGACTTCATTTCCATCATGGAATTCACATTTACAACAGCAGTACATTCCATCTCTAATATGTTTTACAACTCCTCCAAATCAGTATTTTGAACAAATTCAAAATCATCATGCTTACCCATATGAGCAAGGCCAAAATCAGTTTAGCTATGAATAATATCAAGCACAAGAATACACATATGATGAGGGAAGTCAAGAAGAAAATGCAGATTTGTTGGAGAAGATCCAAAAAATGGAGATTGACATAGTGCAATCTAGGGCTCAAGCACAAATGGAGGCTTTCAGAATTGGTTTCATAGCACCCTGTCCATGGGGAGGCCCTTTTCCAATACATTTCAGCCCTCAGGAGAAGTTGGACTTCATTGAGATGTTGTCCCAACTTGCACAATGGACACTTTAGATAGAGGCCTATAAATTTGGTGCTGAGCAAAATTGTCAATGGGTAAGTTCTACACCATCATCTGGTTTTTCTCTTTCCATTCCTCAAGTATCACCATCTCATTTTGGAATCCAAATTCTAAATCTAAACCATGCTGCCCCAAGTGTTGAGTCCATTTCTCCATCCCCTAGTCTTCCACCTCATCTCAATTCTTCTATCCTTTTCCCTTCCAAACAGCCATTCCCTCCAAAGAAACAAGAAGTTCCACCTCCCTCCCCACCACAAAAAATGAAAAACCAGTTGAATCCCAACCCATCACTCCTCTTGCATTCCTAAATCCATGTTGGGAAGATAAAAATCATAATTCCAGTCAAGGACAGCAAGAAGAGGAACTCAACAAAAAAGAAATGAAAGACAATCTGAAGAGTTGGGCTACCAAATTTGGGATTACAAAGATCCCCTTGGTGGTTAAGCCTAGAGAGGAGGTAAAGGTTGAAGAATAAGTGGTGACCAAGGCTAATTTTATAGCAACAGAGAAGCAAGAAGACCAGCAGTCTATTTGTTTTGAGTGTAGTGTCCATGTTGGCACTCTATTTGAAGAAAATGCTGATCTAATCCAAGCTGCAAAACCAGTCAAAAAGGAGGAAGAACAAGCTGCTCCAAATCCAAATGAAGAGGAGAACATTCCAACTATGGAGGAGAAAAGTACAGATCCAAAATCTTTGAACACAAAACAGGCCATAGAATAACCTTCAGTTCTTACTTCTACTTCATCTCTCTCAAGCTCTAACATTGGAGAAGAGTTTGATCTTTCAAACTTCGTGTTGGAGGATGAAAGAAACCATGGTAAACAAGTTTCTGATCAAGAGAACATCATGGAGGATGTTAAACATTTATAGTAGGACAGCAATGAAGTAGTTTACCTGTCTGATTTGGAGGATTGTTTTGATGGAGAGGAACCGGTTAAAATCACATTGTTTTCTCCTTCATCATCCATCTTCCAAACACAAGAACTTGCTGCCATGAAGGAGAGAATTCATTTACAGTAGCCTGCATTTTATAGCAACTCTTTGGAATCAAGGTTGGAAGATATTAATCTTCTATGTTCTTCATTGGAGGAAGAAGAGAAAGAGCAAAATATTTTCACCACTTCTTCCATGCCATTCACCCAAGAACGTCTACAAGAGGACTCCATTTTTGGAGTTAAAAATCTGAGCTATGGGCATATCAAATGGATCAAACCTTGCCCAATAAGGTATTTGGCTTCATTAGAGCCAAAGGAGGAGTTTCCAATGGTCATGTTTGCTTCTAAGCATGAGGATGAGCTACAAGTACCAAGGATCGGTTGTACTACCTCTACAATCCAAATGCAAAGAAACTAAAAGAGGTATCTAATTTGTTTTCAGTTGACACCTTGCTAATTTGGGTAGAAGACCAGCTTCTTGTTGATTTTCCACTTATCCTAACAGTCATGATCAGCTCCAAATCAATTGCATGGCTGCCTATTTTGAAGAAAGGAAGTTATTTTTCACAACCAGTTGCAGGGTTTGTTTAGCCCACCTTTTCTTCTAGTTAGAGTAGAGTAGGTAGGTTTGCTTTTAACAGAAGAAGTTATTGTGCACACTTTGCATATCCCACTTGGGGTATGTATGATTTCTAATTTTGTACATAATTTTTTGGTGTTGTTTTGGTTTCTCTTGCACAGTGCATTCAGTGGCTTTTGGTGAGGATCAACTCCAAGTTTCAATGGGTTTCCAAGTGGCTGAGAGGTCAGATTTTCATAGTTCAGATAAAATTTGGTTATCAGGCTTGACTCCATGCCCAATGGATGCAAAAAATTCCACTGATCATTCATCTAGCAAGCAAATGACCCCTAAGAGTCACCAAATTGTTAACCAAAATCAACTCCCTCTTATTTTGGGATAACTAGCTTCCTTTTATGCCTTAGTCAAATTTTTACACATATCAAGAACAAAAAAGTTTCTGGAAATGGCTTCATTAGATAGGATTTTTCTTCCCCTTTCCAGAAAGGTAAATAAGTCCTCCTAACTCCTTGTATTTTTTGAGTTATGGCTCGGTGGAGTTTGGAGGGGAAATTTACCCTAGGCGGGCCCACGGAGCTTGGGAGAGTTTTATGCCAAAGAGGCTTAGGCCAGTAGAGTGGAGTTGAAAAATTTGCCAAGAAATTTGGCATAGGTGCAAAGGAAATATTTGGCCCACATGTCGAGCAACAAAGCACATTCATGGGGCAAAGGAGAAAATTTGTGACCCTTAGCCTTTTGGCTAAAAACTCAAAGTCAAAATCTAGCCCGCAAGCCCATAAAGGAAATGAAATGATGCCACATGTCCAAGTCAGCAATTCCATGGCGGGGGTCAGGAAGAAGTTAAGTTTTTTGCCTTTTTGGTCAAAAATTTTGAAGGCGAGAAATGAACCCACGATCCCATCAGCGAATCAAGAAGTGCCACGTGTCATCGGAAGAGTGAGGTGTGGAGTTTTTTTGGGAAATTTTCCCAATTTGAAAAAAGAGGTAAAAAGTTCATATTTTTCCCCGCGAACCCAGTTTTTACCCTAATTCACTAATTTGTGGGACAAATGGAAAAATTAGGGAAAAAATCGGGTTCGTGGGGCAAAACATGAACTTTTTCCCTCTTTTTTCAAATTGGGAAAATTTCCCAAAAACTCTTCACGCCCCGCCCCTCTGATGACATGTGGCACTTCTTGATTCGCTAATGGGATCGTGGGTTCATTTCTTTCCTTCAACCTTTTTGACCAAAAAGGAAAATAACTTAACTTCTTCCCGACTCTCACCTCGGTGCTGCTGACTTGGACACATGGCATCATTTCATTTCCTTTACGGGCTTGTGGGCCAGATTTTGACTTTGAGTATTTAGCCAAAAGGCTAAGTGACGCAAATTTTCTCCTTAGCCCCGCAAATGTGATTTGTTCCTCTTTTGGGCCTACGGGCCAAATATTTCATTTGTTCCTCCACCAACTTTCCTGGCAAATTTTTTAACTCCACTCCACCGGCCCGAGCCTCTTTGGCACAAAACTCTCCCAAGCTCCACGGGCCCGCCTAGGGAAAATTCCCCCTCCAAAGTTTGTCAAGCCATAACTCAAAAAATACAAGGAGTTAGGAGGACTTCTTTACCTTTCTGGAAAGGGGAAGAAAAATCCTATCTGATGAAGCCATTTCCAGAATCTTTTGAGTACCTAAAATGTGTAAAAAATTGACTGAGGCACAAAAGGAAGCTAGTTAACTCAAAATAAGAGGGATCTTATTTTGGTTAACAATTCGCTGACATCACCTCCAGATGCTTAATATATTTCTTAAACTATCCTAGAGGTTTTTTATTATCTTAGAATTATTCAAGGATTAAGGTTTAGGGTTTATTTTTTAGGATTCAGTGTTGAGGGTTTATGGTTTAAAATTTAGGGATCATGGTCTAGGGTTTAGGGCTTAGGGCTTATGGCTATGGGTTGAATGTTTAAGGTTTAGGGTTTATTTTTTGAGATTAATTTTAGATCAAGAATTTTTGCGCTTGTTACATGTCCAGGTTAATGCACCAAACTAAACACAAAAACCCTAAAAAACTCAAATAAAGTTGATACCTGATTAATTGGATAAGATTTAAAGACATAGATGGAAAGAAAGCCTGATGGAATTAAGATGGGTGCACACAGTAAATCCTACAGAGTAAATCCAAGAAACCTGTGATGCATGAATACTTGACAAAAAAAGATGATGTTAAAAGATATAAGGGTGAACTACCCAGAAAGTGGGTCCGGGAAGTGATTAGCTTCCTTGGTGGATGTCAGTTCACGTTTTTAATTAAGAATAAAGGCATACATGATAAAAATATGTAAGCAAATGTTTAGATTTTCTGATTTTAAGTTGCAAACAGAATATAAAAATAGCAGCAAAAACTGAAAGAAAGCAGGAAACTATAAAAAAAAGATGAAATTATGTCACCTGGATTCTATATCTTTCTAAAGACTGGTTGATGTTGATCAGATAGTGATAGGAATTGATGGTTTGGAATGGTGTCAATTTCGAAAAATCGGCGTCGATTGATGCTTAATCGGCATCGACCATACCTAGGTTGTCATCGAACAGGAAGAAATCATAGAAATCTTGATTGATGATTGACAATGATCAGATTGTGGAGACCCACAAGAGCTACAGAGATGTGGACAAAGTTCTGATTTGGATGGATGGATAAATGGAGTCACCCAGAGGTTGAAGAACCTCAGAGATATCGATATTATGAGGGTAGAATAACGTTGCACCTCTCAACGATTGATCTAGATAGAATTCTCTCTCTCTCAATTGGTAATTCTAAGGCTCACTCAAGCTTTTCACTATTTCTCAAGTGTCTACCGTCTAACTAGAACTGATTTCCGGTCATGTATTTATAGTCGGCGCCGACCAAAGTAAAATCAGTGTCGTTCCAAAAAATCTACGTTGATCGAGGACTAGTCGGTGCCAATCAGGGAACAGAATCCCAAAGTGGCCAAAAGGGATGAGTTGTGAGGGTAATAATATTATCCTTCCAACTCAAATATGGGAAAAATCCCACTGCATGGTTCCAGGAGAGGAGAAATAGGTGGGATGGATGGATAATAGTGACATGGGAGGTTGGGAAGTGATATGGGGTGAATAAGTAGTTGGAATAAATGTAAAAGATAGAATTACATGGTTAATGTTTAATTATCCATGGGTGAAATATAATGGGGTGGAACAAACTTAGGAAGGCATTTTAATTAGATATTTAGTTAATACCCTAAGAGAAAAATAGTGATACAAAAGTGCACCGGGTTACCCGAGATTAGAACATGTAAGTGAACATGGGGGGACATTAAATTGAGTAACCAATTTTAGGTGTCTACATTAATAGCTCATGGTTTAGTGTTTAGAGTTTATGATTTAGGGTTTAGGGTTTGTGGTTTAGGTTTTAGGGTTTAGGGTTCACAATTTAGGGTTTAGGGTTTAGGGTTTAGGGCTCATGGTTAATTGTTTAGGGTTTAGGGTTTAGGTTTTAGGGCTCAGGGTTAAGGGTTGATTGTTTAGGGTTTAGGGTTTAGGTTTATGGTTTATGGCTTAGGGCTTAGGGTTTAGGGTTTAAATTTCATGTTAGAAGTTATGTCACTCAAAAAAACAATATGGGGTGTTAGAAAGGTGTTTTCAACTCACAAAAATAGGCCTCATCCTCATGAGATCCTTACCCATGGTACACAATAGTCTATTTATGATAGTAACCATTCTTAGATGTATTTATTTGTGGCCAAAGCACCAGATTTAACACAACAGAAGATATTTTATTCAACACAATATGATAACATTGTAGAGGATATTATATAGCCATACAGATAGGAAAACAACCTTTGATTATTTAGGAAGGTGTTATAACAAATATCCCAGAATAATATTCATGGGTATTAAAAAATGATATGTGAACTATTAATATATGAGTTGGTTATAACAACTCATTTACTTCCTCATATTAATGTAATATTATAAATATTACATTTACATATAATAATTTATGATTAATAATGTGAAACACTATTAACCCTAACATTCACTCCCTTAGTGTGAACATTATTAATCATTAATATTCACCCCCTTAATGTGAACACGACAAAGAACCATATTTGAAGAAGATGATCCACCTCCTAAAATAACTACTTAGACTAGGTACAGTCTCCATATATTATCTCTTTACCCTTGTAAAGGCGTAGTGTCGAGCTGAATTATGCAAGAATGATCCCTTCCTCTTTGGGTTCTTGTGGGACTTTCCCTTCCTCCCTGGGTGCACGAATTTTGAATCTCCAAGATCCACAAGCTTCACACTAGTTGGATAACCATCCCTCTACCTCAAAATATTCTCCTGCTCCCCAAAAGTGAGTATTCTGAAAACATGACTCCTCTAAATTTTTTGAAAAGGGGTTTATTCAGCACAGCACAATAGGAACACTGAAAATAGAAACGTACGGAAACACGCAACTAAAAAAATGCCACCAAATCATCTATGTGGCCACTTAGTTGGTGAGTGATGAGAGGTCGATAAGTGACCTCTAGCCTCCAATGCCTCTGTCCTCTGGTGGATCTACTGCTAACTCACCTGAATGTGATCATGGAGCTCAATGGTTGCCATGACGTCGAGTAACACCAAAAAAATGTGTCCGCAAGGAAATTTTTATTTTATTTTTCAAACTTTTGACTCTAACTCACAATGAACTTTTGACTATTTCGACTAACAAAAGTGACAATAAAAAAATATCCTAATAATCACCTATTTGACTAACTTGATGACGTTAATGACTCTATTACATTAAGACATATGACAATGATACACTTTTCTCTTCTTCTTTTTTATGGAATGAAAATAAAACAATGAACCTCTAACCAAAAAAAAAGATGATATAGTATTTTAGACTAAGAAACACAATCGTTCACTTTTTAATGACACACTAACAATTATTTTTGATGAGGAAAATATTGGAATCATGTTAGTAGTAAGCTGTGACAATACTAAAGACAATTAAAAACATACACTATAGACAGGTAAGACTTAAAGACTTGATACATACCAAGCTTAATGAACCTAAACCATGTAAAATAAAGAGTATTTCTAAAATCAACACAATGTTAAAAAATGATTCAAATGTAAACATAAAAAATTTATAGGAGTGGAAGAGAACCACGTGGAGAGCTCTGATTGGGAGCTGCGAGCATTTCAGTAGATTGATGTGGTTTGCATGTACTGAGAAGTTCATAATATGAGAGCCATAGAGTTTTGTGATCTTACATATGTTATATGGAGAACCTTCTTTTGGAAGAAAATATTATACGAGGAGAATGGAAGGTTTGAATACTCAGAAACGTCTCAAAAATGACGATGTGCTTGCAAGATCCAGTGAAATAATATAGAATAAGAAGTTGTGCTTCAAGTGTTTCCACTACAGATCTGGACTAATAGTAGTGTGAAACTATTACACCAGTCACAATAAAAAAATCATAAGAGATAGTTTTAACATGAAGTGAATTTATAAAATGATCTTCTAATACACATGAGACTGCGCACACAAAATCTTGATGGTTTGATATGTGGAGAGGATTAAGTCGAGATCACCAAGTGTCTATAGAGCTTAGAGATATGAAATCAGACTGATTGGATTTGATGTCGAATGCTCCCTGATTTGTAACTCTTTAAACCTACTTTGTATGTTTGTAAATACGAGTGCAACCCACTGTCAATTCCAATGCAGATAAATAAAATCAAAGAACCAATACACTATAATCCAGGTGCACAAACTAAAATTGGATGCAGAAAATAAAAATATCATCCACAGGGACAACCAAAAAATTATATTCCCCTTAGCAATTAGAAAACCATTTTAACCCTAGATATCTTGCTCTGATACCAAATGTGAGTAGAGCACGAGATTTAACACAACAAAAGATATTCTATTCAGCACAATATGAAAACATTACACATGCTATCATATAGCCATACATATAGGAAAAAAACCTCTGATTATTTAGGGAGGTGTTATAACAAATATCCCGGAATAATATTCACAGGTATAACAAAACTATATGCAAACTCTAATATATGTGTTGTTTATAACAACTCATTTACATCCTCATATTAATATAATATTATAAATATTACATTTACATATAATAATTTATGATTAATAATGTGAAACACTACTAACCCTAACATTATCAACATTTACAAATATTAACCTATCACAATTGTTTGATCATATCTTTAATACTTACAACTTTAGGGCCATTTTTTTCTAGAACCGAAAGGGGTAGCTACATTATCTTTAAATTCTTCATGAAACCTTGAATTCTTAAATAAAAATGGATATTACCAACATGTATAGGATTCACATATATTTCCACTTCCTATTTATTTTCCTCCTAACTCCTTATTGAGCTCCCAAAGTCATCCAAAGAAGTAAAATTTCACCATTAGAGTGTTTTTTTCCTACACCTAGAAACTCGTTGTTGAAAATATTTCCCTTGAATGAGTAAACCTTTCCTAAATCTTCCTAAACACTCCTACAAATGTCAATAACCAATCTAAAAGGCCCAAAAACATAAATAATGACTATATTCTTTCACAAAAGAGATATCAATTGTATAATTTAAACCCTAAAAGATTGAATGTTGAATGTTGAAATCTTGAAAAATACCTATGTACTGACCAGATTAGAATATGAAAAAATATCTTATAAAACATGATAGATGGAGCTGTGAGACTAGTTCTATAAGGTGCATAGTGACCCTAACATCTTATATTTACTAAAATAAATTTAAATTATAACTTTTTCTTTTATTATTATTTATATTTTATTATTTCTTATACTTAAACATTTATTTTAGTCAATAGAAGCATGCCACAAACACATATACCACATAACACATTGAAATGTGAGCACATTATAACACACTCGCATTATAAATTGCTCACATTTCATCTCTTTTGGGTTTGAAATTCCCAATCCATAGGCTTGGATTTGCCTTGGATTTCCAAACCAAAGGTTTGGACTATTTCTGCATGATTAAAACCGTGTTTGATAGAAAAACATAAAAATTTCACGTGTGCATCCCAATATCTCGTGCATTAAAACATAATATTCAAAAATAAATTATACTACAATTTCAAGATCAGTTTTACCTTGATAACGATATAATTCTTTCTAAAATCCTATTAGTTTAAGGCTTTCATCCATAATGTCTTTTACTAGTGCCTTATTTTCTTGCAAAAACCTATGGATACATTTTGGTGCACAATTTACGATTTTTTCATCTAATTTTTTTTTTTTTAAGTTTTTTTATAAACTCCATTCTACATGCACTCAAAAACATTAAAATAAAAAATGACTTTTTTTCTCGAAGTTATGGGGGTGCACACACAAATATTTCATTTTCAGGTTATGTGCACTTTGAAAATTAATTAAAAAATTATATGTTCATCCAAAAATTATGAAAAATTAATGGGACCTTGTACATGGTCTTAGCTAACTTTTTTACTAAAGGTATTTAAAATAAAATTTATAGAAATCAAAAAATGGGGGGTGCATACACAATAGGTTCTTATCTTTTTGACATGAAAATATACATACTTTGTGTGCACACCACATTTGACCCTCTTAATCTCAACCATTTTCAAAAAACATAGTATGTTAGAAACTAGATTCTGAGCTCTACGATACTTATTCTTATCACTTTTTTAAATTTTGAGCCTAGGCATACCGAATTATTCAATGAAGTTCAGGTTTCACTGATTTCAGGAAAAACGTGTCCCTTTTTTACCCCCTTTTTGTCCCCCATCTCCATGCACTTACCCAATGTCAAAATTCATGAGTGAAAATAACAAGTGAAAGCTCATATGTGGGGTAGGAGAATGGTCTTTTATTGGTCTATATAACATAATGGTATACTCTTGGTTAAGGGTTATTTTGTGCATTCAAGAGAGAAATTATTTGAGCAAGGAAAAATAGATAGAATTCTTCAACTTTCCATATATAATTTTCCTCTATCTTCTAAGCATTATACAACTTGATAAGATGTCAATAAAGAAAGGAGTTTCTTCTTTTCATGATGCATGAGTGTGTGAAATTTTGTGTGCTTGGTTTCCTCTCATCATAGATATTATAAACATAGTTATTTATTACCTATAAGTTGTGAATGTGAAACTTATAATTACATTTGGAAGTAACCTGATTTTATGCTTGCAGATTTAATTCCTCGTCTCTAACTTCTCACTCCCTTTCCCCAATCTTTCAGAAAATTCCTCCCTTGCAGTTCATTGGAAACATTTTCTATGGATAGAGTGGAGTGTGCCTCTTAGATCCCTAACCTCTTGGTGAACAACAAATTTTATTTTTTTTCATTCACAATAAAGTGGAGCTACACCACATAAGCATAGGGACCTAGAGTCCTAGAGCATTGGTAAGATAACAATCAATTTTTCTACTTGAATTTTTTTCTCACCAACAATTTTTGGCCATCCACCATGTGGTAGACTTGGCCACAATCTACACAGAAAATATAATTAGAAAAACCAAAAAAATCAAAAACTAAAATAATGATGAAAATTGAAGTCCATTTTTGAAAGACCCTTTCTATTCCCAGAGTTTCCTTTCATTTTCCCAAGTTGAATAGATTGAGAGGATTTATTGATCCCAATTTTTGAGGCTTTGTAAAATTAGCATAAACAAATAAAAAATAACCCCTATTTTTTATCCCAAGCCTCATCTCTATCCATCTCTTCAAGTAGTACCCATGGGAATATTATTTAAACCCCCATTGATGCTCCTACAAATTCTCCCATTTTCTGAACACCATTGAAAATTGAATTTCCTAATTAAGAAAGAGAAGAACTAGAAGAATATTTGGGAGAAGATGTTGCCAAAGTAGAAGCCAAAGCTGAAGTAGAAGAAACAATGGCATAAGAAGCATAAATACCTCAACCTATTTTTCCATGGAGAAGGAATACACATCCAGTATTTCTTACACCTTCTCTTCATAATCTACCAATGGGTTCCTGTAAGAGCTTCCCAAAGTTCAAAGGTGATAGTAGACAACTTCCTAAAGAACATATCTAGATATTCATCATGTCATGTGAAATCCTTGGAATTGAACAAGAAGATGTTTCCGTGAGATTTTTGGTGGTCCCTACAAGAAAAAGTAGTTGAATGGTTCTACCTCCTGCCAGCTATGTCTATCACTAGTTGGGATGACAACAAGGCCCGGTTTGAAGAAAGATTCAAATCCACTAAGGATTATCAAGATATCCTAGTGTAGCCAGCTAAAATGAAGAAGAGGTCTAATGAAACTATGAGAGACTTTGTATCTCATTATAAAAAGTTACTCCAAAGGACACCTCTTGCAGATGTGCCCTTGGATAACAACGTAAAAAAGGTTCTTCATCATTTCTTAAATGTCAGAGGAAGGATTATTTCTCTGGAGGTTCTAACCAAGGTATCTTACACAAACACAAATAATGGCCATTGAATTAGAATATGACTTCATCCTATCAGGAAAGATTAAGAAACCTTCAAATGGTAAATCTCAACATCCTGACGATGAGAGAACCGATCCATTGTTGCAAAAATCGGTAAAAAAATGAAATTGTTAAAGAGGAAAGTTTCTAAACGAGCATCACCTCAAATCCATAGCAAAAATCAGATTTCATGAGTACTCCAAAGGATTTCCTTGGAGGATCCACCCATCAATGCAAGATGCAAAACTCAAGAAGATGAAGAAATAATAGAACAAGAAAGTGAAGATGATGATTCCCTAGAGATTGAAGAGCTTGAGAACAATGCACAAATCATATTTTGTGAGTATTCTAGAGGTGATGAAGATGATGACCAAGATGTAACTAGTTTCTCATGTGCAGTATTCACCAGTTCTTAGTCTTAAAAAATATATTCCTTGGCTGCTGCGAAAAAGAAGAATATTGAAGATCCTCCTATGGTGACTCTACCAAAAAAATTTATCAGTCAAGGATCTCCACTTCCACCCTCCATGGAGTCTTCATTGGATAAACCTGACCCGGTGACAAGCAAGAAGTCACTTGTGATTCTAAGTAAGTTTTCCAATGCCCCTTCTAAAACTAACTCTACTCCTACAAAAGGCTCAACTGTACCTATCAAATCAACCTCTTTTCCCCAAACATCTATCCCTTATTCTAAGCATGTCCTAATTTATGAAGTAGTGGCTCCATCCACCTTTTCCACATTTTATCCTTTTGACATCATAGAACATATGAACATGAATAAAGTGTATATTTTGAAATCTGAATATCCATGGACTCATCATGAACAATTTAAGAAGCTTGTACATCATATCAAGGATGGTAGTTTAAATCTCGGTATCATAACTCTTAGTTCTAAAGGACTAATACCTACACCACCTGCATCCCCAAAACAGAACATGCTTGTTTTGAGTGCATCAAATACTAACAAGGTGGACCCTTTCCACATATCCCTTCTCATTAGAGGATACCGATTGAAAAATTACATAATAGATTCAACTTTTTCTAACAATGTGATGCATGTAAAACTTTCCAATGCCCTCAAACTCACCTTGACTTGGGTCAGTGGCTCTTGCTACTCCATAGAATCAAAGAAATTCACACTAATAGTAAAGGTCAAAGATGAACATGTGTCTCTCACTTAATGTCTAGAAAAGAAAGTGTTGATAACTATATTTGTAATAGACATTATAGATTCATTTGGAATGTTACTGAGTAAAAGCTTTTTCCAAATTTTGGGAGGGAAAATCTAGTTGAATTGGTCTTTCACAACCATCCCGGTTAATGGAGGTATGGAAAATATTTCTTACAGAGAAGAAAATGAGATATACAATATAAAAGGAAGGAAACCCAGGAACCAACATATTATACAAATATAGCGGGAATATGAACCAATTCATAACAACCAAAGATGAGGATGATACCACCATCTTTATAGGACCATGCATCCCTTTTTGAGGAGGTATTGATGTTGAATAAGTATTGAGAAATATTTAATTCTAAAAGGATAAACTTGAGTTTCCTGATGATGCAATCCATGAGGTAGATGGAATCTTCCTTGATTAATTCCAAGATGAGAAATCATCCTATTTGCATATCCATGAGGAGGATATATTTCCTTTTCCATTTGGAGAAGAATATTCTCTTGATCATGTCACCCATGAGGGAGAAAATATAACTTCTGATGAGCTCTCGAGAGATTTAAAGGAAGACTCAGTGCAAGAATTACTAAGAACTGCATAAGGAATAGAAGACCCTCAACTAATTCTTGAACTCCTTATGTAATATATGGATTTGCAATGAAATGGAGGAATTTTCTTTCCCATTTGAAGAGGATGACTCTTTCCATGATGAAAAGGTTGAAAAAAAACATTATGAGTCCCCAGAGTTGAGTTTCATCATGAAAAAGAAGTAGTGAAAAGGAATGAGCTTTGAGATAATGAATTAATTCTTCCTAATGGTAGCCTTGATTTTCAAGAGGAAGGTTCTTTAAATGAATGTAAAGTTGAACTATTGGAAACTTCAAATAAGGATTCTGTGCTAGAAATATTAAATATGGTAGAAGCTGCGGAATACCCCGAGCTAATTCTTGACCTCCTAGCTCATACCATGGCCATACAAGATAGGTACGAGGTTATTTCTGATCCTCTAGTAAATATCCAAACACCTCTTAGTGGGATGGAGAAAAAATATGAACTCAAGGTTTCTTATGAAAAATACATCAATGAGCATGAATGCAGGAAGGAGGGAAACTCAAGATATTCAAGAAAAAAATAAGCCTCTGAACAGAAATGAGATATTCAATGAAAAATTGGTAGTGTGGGTGAACATAGATGGAAACTGGCATTCTGAAATTTATTTCAAAGAAAGTGAAGGCAATGGAATTTCTGAGTGAAGTTTTAAACGTTAAAGAGATAATGTAGGCTCACTCCTCCCAAGTATATAGGAAGTAATGAAAGCACATGGATTTCATAAGTAGTTGAGGAAAGGAGGCTACTTCCTTAAGCCATTCAATGGATTTGTGAAACATCATCACTCAGTGTTACCCACTCAGGGGTAAACTCTAAGAAGGGAAGAGTGCTATAGTGAAATATTTTTGTTCCCCACATTGTACTATAGGTGATTTAGGTTTTTTCCCTTCCTTATTATACGCATTTTTTCCTTTTTCAGTGTGGTGTGTTTCATTTCAGTTGTGTGTGTGTGTGTGTGTGTGTGTGTGTGTGTTGTTCCTACTTTATGTCTATCTCTTGCAATTTGAGTGTTTCTCTAAATCCTAAAGGATAATGCACTTGCCTATAAGCTAAAATTGAGTTTCTGGAGTTATCATGTCATGTTCTTCTTATGCTCAATCCACAACATGTCCCAAAGTTTGAGCCAACTATTTTCATGATTTTTTACAGGGGAAAATTTCACACCTGAAAGCATGTAAACCACACCCTAATGTGAAATATTTTTGTTAGAGGTGACCCCAAGCCCTCCTCCAAATCACCCTAACCCCCATGTCAATCGTATCCAATCCTTTTGAGTGGTCCAATGTGTTGTGTCATCATTCCAATAGGTGATTTAGGGATGTGTTGTCTCCCGAAAACCGCTTTTCATTTTCCAAGTTAAATTTGAAATTTTGAGCTCTCACCCTCCTCTTCCTGGAGAAGCTGCAAGAAATTAGATGCCAAGTGGTGGATAGAATTAAGGAGCATTACTTGAAAGTGAAGAAAAATTTTGACAGGAAGACCAAAGCAAGGAATTTCAAAGTTGGAGATTTTGTCCTACTATGGGACAAGAGAAGAGAACCAAAGGGCAGCCATGGAAAATTTGATTCATTGTGGCTGGGCCCATTCCAAATTCATGGAGCTTGTGGTGGGAATTTTTTTATCCTCTTATACTCGGATGGAACACCATTGGAATTTCCTTGAAGTGGGAAATACTTGAAACTGTATCATCAGTGAAAGCGGGTTGTCCCCCACCTTGTACCATAGGTGATTTTCTAGGTGTGTTTTTCCCTATTCTGTTGTGTGGTTTTGGTTTAGTTTTATTTGGATTTTTTTGTGTACGGTTTGGCTTGTGTGTTTCATCCTTCTTCCATTATTTCTTAGAATTTTACATGACTCTACAAGGCCCAACGGATAAGGCACTAGTCAACATTATACGGTTTAAAAATTTATAGATTCTGGATCCTCATACCATGTCTTTGTCATGCTTATTCCATGCCATGTCCCCAAGCTAGATCCAGTTGTTGTCTCTCGAAAACCACTTTTTGTTTTCCAAGTTGAATTCAAAATTTTGAGCTCTCGCCCTCCTAAAGTATTTAAGCCAAGTTTAAATTTCAAAGAAATAGCAAAATTCATGCCCTAGTGTCGTTTAAATCTCTGTTTCACTCGTTTTGAGAAATTCTCCATCTCCCAGTCTGTGCATGTAATATCCTCTTTACAATCTCATTTTTTATCAAAATTGTTCACTTGTTCTATGGCCTGGGTTTTCAAATCATTGCTTTGCCTCCATACCTCTGGCTCGCGAAGGAAATTCAAAAATTGGACTCAAAATGATGAAGTTCTCTTCCTCTATGTATTTTTCCCACCGTCGGGAATGATGGGAGCTTTCTTCCCTGTCAAATTTTGGCCCCATCATCCACGAGTATGTGGACATACCTAATTGGAAGTGGATCAGTGAAGAATTTTTTTTTTTTGAGCCTCTTTGTAAAAAAGGTGTAAAGTTAAAAAGTGACCCACAGCCCCGATCAGGCTATAATGGAAAAATTCAAAGTTGAAGCCCATAGGGAAAAAGTCAAAGTTTAAGCCCGCACGGAAAAATTCAAAGTTGAAGCTCATAGGAAAAAAATTCAAAGTTGAAGCCCGCAAGGAAAAATCCAAGGTCTCAGGCCCGCTGCTGAAAATTCAAAGCGGAAGAGCGGAACGGCAGAGAACTTTGAGTTTTTGAGCCTTTTTCCCAAAAAGGTTAAAATGTTGAGAAAAGGGTCGCGATCCCATTTCCAATTAGAGGATGCCATGTGTCAATATTTTAATCAGAGCAACGGGTCGGTAGAGGAATTTGAGTTTTTGATCCTTTTTCCAATAAAGGTTAAAATGTTGAGAAAGGGGCCGCAACCCCATTTCTAATGAAAATGTGCCACGTGCCTAAGTTAAAATTTGAAGCGGGGGTGCGGGCCAATTTGTTCCAAATTTCCAAATCTCTAAATAATCACAAAATGCAAAGGGATTTCCCCCATACCCACTCCAATCCCTTCCTACCACGTGGACAACTCGATTTCAAAGTTATAAGAGAAAATGAAATGGTCTGTATTCAAACTAGCAAATCAAATGTAACGTTCGCGTTGCAAGATCATGTTTTTAAGCCGCCATGAGCGTTTTATTTGTAATGGAAGAATTTGAACAGGTGTAAATGATTTGTAAAGTTGTAACTCTTTTGGCATGAGATATAATGTCTCCTCAGAACCTTTCCAAAGGGATGGTGATTGATTTCAAAAAGACCAGAGTGCTCTATACCTGGAAAAGACAGAAAATGCCATACTTCTTTTATTTTCCCTTCTCCTTAGATTTTCCTCTATTCTCAAAGCTCTATACAAATTCTTCTTTAGCTTCAATAATAAAATAAGGAATTTTTCCTCTTTGATTGAGGGATTGTTTGGTACCTTGCGACCAATGAATTTCATTCCGTCTTGTAGCTTCTCCAGCAGATTTGTTTTTCTTCTAACTATAAATGCATGTAAACGAAATTTCTAATTAATGTGTGTGGGCATCTGATATTCTACTCACAACATTAGTTTTCTCTTACCTCCATTTCCATTCCCCTTCCCCTTTCCAAGACAAAGTTTCTTCTCTAGCGAGACATTGCTAGCTTTGCCACATGGTTAGTGGAGTGCCCCTACTGGATCTCTGGTTGAAAGGTCACCATTAAAACCCATATTTCATGCATGCACCTACGAAAGCTACACTGTTCAAGTAGAGGGACTTAGATTCCCATAGCGTTGGCTTGAAACCCAGCAATTTGTCCACAATACAAATTTTCTCGCCAACAGGATGCCGAGTCTTCTCAAGAACTTCCAAGAAAAGATCTTTCAAGGCATGCTCTTTGAGGAGCTTAAGGAAAGGTTATTCTTTAGTCTTTCTCGGTTTGGTATACAACTCCCAGAGTGGAACACAATACTCAAATTCATCAATGAGGATTAACAAATAAATAATAATTTTGTGCAACTGGTTTTGGAAGAAGTTGGGAAGTTTAAGAGGTTTTGGAGTAATTTCAAAAAAAGTGGGTCCTGGAGGTTGAAGTGGTGTATAGTGCAAAAAACAACTCCTAAGCTTTGGGAAGTAATTACGAGATCTCTGTAAGGAGTTAGAATCCAAAAATAATAATGTTGGAAATATAATTTATAGATATATAGGATGGTTATTTCAATTTTATCACAATACTCAAACAATTCTTCCCAGAGCCTATTTTCAACATGCACAACCTTTGATCCTAAAGAAAAATCCTATTTTTCAGGACGTTTCCGGAAGAATCTGTTGGATCTTTGTCATTTTCGTTGGTTTTTTTACTAATGTCAAGTTTTATTGATGGAAAAATGTTTTGTTCAGGTGGAGTATAGAGTAGACTTCTCAAGTTCATTCAGGTATGAAATAAGTGTTAACAAGTCTATAATAAGCTTCGAGAAGCATTTCAACAAAGACTCTGTAAGAAAAATTTGAACGTTGATTGGTAGTGCCAATTCTTATAAAATTTCTAGGTGATCGCATGATGATGGCATTAAAGGTTAATAGGTTTTTAAATTGTTCAGTGTGTTGGTTCTCAGATAGGACTTTACGAAGAGCAACAGTCAGGGGACAAGAAGTCCCTCCTCTTTAATGGGAGAGGTTCCCTTATTCAGAAACGAACCTATTTACAAATGTACAAAACATGATTTGTTGGTTAAAATTGGATATTACGAAAGTGTTTTCTATGAAGATCATCAATTACAAAAGGACTGAGGAAAAAGAGTATGGGAAAGAGCAGAAAGGCAACATGCAGAATTATAGATATCAGAGTAATTCTTTATGTATGCGAAGTCACAGTAAATTGAAACAAGATCATTTGTATTGGATAAATAAGATGGAATTCAGAGACACAAAGTTCTGTAAGAGTTTCTTAACATAACACAGATTCATTAATCAAGGACATAAAGTTCCTTCTTGGTTATACAAGATCACCAGGCTTGCAAAGTTGAAGAGTATGCAATCGGTGAGACTAACAAACTTGAGACAAATGATCTTCACAAAGAAAATAAATGAAAGCTTAGGAATAACGGAGATCAAATAGACAAAGAATGGAAAGTCCTTCTGTATTGATTTCTTTATGATATATTTACACTTTTCAGAAAATAAGCCAAGTTCTTCCTTCTTCAAAATGGCATGGAAAGGCCATTATATAGCTTACAAGTCAGTTACTCTTTGTAACTACTTCTTTTAACTAAAGATTAGTTAAGGATTGCCAATCACAATACCTCAACTTATTACAATGAATCCGAGAAAAAGAAATAGAAAAGAAGAGAAGAATAAGGAGAAGAAGACAGGTGGTCGGTCACTGAGAGGGACCCACTGACTTCAGAATTCGCTGTCTGAATCTCTTCAATGACTCAGCTATGTCTCTGCCACGAGGGACTGATGTGTTGGCTGTAGACTGACCCCAAAAACCGAGACACTTCTCCATTTCTTTATCAAACTCGATATGAGTATGATAATCTTTGTTCGCTTCTTCAATGGCAGATTGAAGAGAGCAGACCTCCTTCATTTTCTCCTTGGAGATGGAGCTTTCCTTGAATAGATTATCTTTCAAAATATCTCTGAACTGAGCTTTGATTTCTTGCAGGGAAAGGAGTACACCAGAAGTTTCATCTTGAAGGTGGCAGTGTATATCTTTGAATGTAGAGACCACCAGTGTCTTGAAAGCTTCACCCTTCTGCCAACTGTTCTTCAGCTCTCCCAAAGCCTCCTCCAAGACTTTGATTTTCCATTCCACACTGTAAACCCAGGACTTTGATAGATTATCCTTTGCATCATCAAAAACCTTATTTTCTAGTAAGACGTTCTCATCTGTCTGTCCCATAAGGCGGAGGTCTACTATGAAACTACTCCAGAGCTTGAGTTCTTTATCCATGATCCCGATAGTAGAGGACAGCTTCTGTTGCAAATTATTCACTTTTCCATGGAGTTTGAAAGCTTCATCGATGAAGTTCAACCCTACAACAAGCATATCATCCACCATGGCTTCCATAGCTCTGCCATAGACGGAATACTTGTGCATGTCTTTGATACTCTGTACTTCGTCTTGGCTCAAAATTACAAGTGGTGGAAGAGGGGTCAATGGAGTAGGGTCTAAAACTTTGTCCTTAGACAAAAGAGACTTGATGAAACTTGTGAGAATTTGGGCCTGTTCTTCTAATTGCTTAATATTTTGCTGCCCTTTTTCTACCCTCCCAATGAATCTTATGACTATTTCTTGGAGGTTATGAATCTCACCTTCAGGAGTAGACTCTCCCATTGGGATTATCGAGAGCTCTAAGTCAGATACCTGCAAGTCCTGCTCTGATTTATCCATTGTAGGCTTGGCAATCTCCAGGAATTGCTGACCTTGAGCATCAGACACTATTCTGGAGATAGTTCTGGCTTTCTTGGCACGAGAAGGAGTGGTGCCCAACAAGGCTGCGACAACATCAAAATTTGACCCTGAACTCCGAGAGGAAAATTTTCTCTTCCTATTGTCAACCAAAGGTTGCACCCATGCAAAAGAGGAAGAGGAATCAGCAGGAGGAGCAAGAGGGCCGAGAGACATAGAGCTCATGACACTCAAGGTCTATGCAGCTGTTGACTCGAGTTGAGAGGTGAGTGGGGCACTTGGGGCAATTGCAGCAGAAGAGTCAACATCACCTGAAAGCTCAGTGCTCTGGATTTCTTTATCTTTATCAGCTGGATGTTCAGGAGCATTTACAGGGATTGGCATTTCACTTTCTTCACTTTCACTGAGAACAATGATATTCTCCGGTCCCATAGGCACTTCTACCTACTTTCTTTGAGGATCATTTTCCACAGGCTCCTTCTTAACCTCCTTGAGTTTCTTCTGGTACACTTGAGTGGATAAAGAAGGAGTGGAAGCTGCAGGTCCTTGTATTGATGAGGCAGGTGGGGTTTGCACTGGTGTTTCTGACCTGGGAACCGATGCCTCTCTCCGTGGTGTTGAAGCATCCTTAGAAGAGGATTCTCTTGAGTGCCTTCTGAGCTCTCAAACTTTTCTATCAAACCAGACCTTAGTTCTAACTAAGACTGGAGCAAGGATCTCAGCTAGATCATCTTTTTCTTTCCTGTTCCAATCCAAGTCCTCCAAGGGGGTGTGCTTAATCACACTGTCATACTCATATGAGTATAGATCAGAATTATCATCCTGGAGTCCTTCAGGGACCTGGTACAAACCGAGTTCTTGGATCAATTACAGGGAGAACCTGCCACAATGCCTTCTCCTGGCCTCAAAATCATCTGCACAGTCAGCCCAGTAGTCTTCTGTATCTGCCCTATGATGGTAGATTATCTTGATGTTCTGTTCAATCAGATTCTTCAAGTCAAAGTAGGTTCTTGGCTTGAAGAAATGGACAGTGATAGGAACCAGGGCTCTCTCTATGTTCTGGGCGTTCAGGGCTGTTTTACAAGTGTAATTTCCCAAAGAGATGGGAAAGTGCAAACCGGAAATCTTCTTGTCCCTGTAGGTTCTGTGCAATTTGTCTAACTGCCTGCATACTTCAATCAAGGCCATCTTATCATTGCAGAACATGGGAAGCCTCAAAGGGGTGCTCTCATAGCCAGCAAGCCTGATATAAGAAAAATTCCTGAATTGGATGAAATAAGCACCATATTGCGATATCAGGTTCATGGCTTCATCTGAAAACCTTCTAGCAGTATCACCTTCGAGCAGCCTGACTACGCACATGGTGAAAGCGTCATTGACCCTTCTAAAATTACGATTGCTGGTCTCCAGGGTGAACTGTGGGCAGTAGGCATATATTGGATCATCTTTGTGAGCGTCAAGGTAGGAAAAGCCAAACCATTATTGTGACGCTGTCAGGGTATACATCAGGTACGAAGTCATGTAAAACTTCTTCGTTTGCTGCACATTGGACAGCTGCTCTTCCAAATTCATGTGGATGATCTCTTCCCAGTTAATATTTTACATTCCCTCGCACACCATGCTGATGAGCAGGCACATCTAGAAGTGGAATTCATTGGTAGAGGGAAAACCCATAACCCGAGCCAGCAGAATTATAAAGTCAGACAATTCTTCATTAAAATCTTCCCGTAAAAGGGTTTTGGACAGGAGAGAGGCTCCCTTCCTAGGGTTTTTAAGCCAGGACTTCGCCACTCGTGCCTTGTATTTGTCATTGTCTTGGTTGAACAAGGCCTGTGCTTGATCCCGGGAAACGACTATGGCATTATCCATCTCTGGAATCCTCAGAGCAGTGCTAATGGCGGTAGCATCCAGTTTGGCGATGAGTTCCCCGTGTATATTGGTCAATTCACTCGAAGTGGGGTCGAAGTGAGCTCCGCATGAAAGCACGGTATCAGCACACTATACTGAGATTGGGAAACCTCCAGCAAAAGCCAAACCGCTATCGTGAATCATCTGCGCCATTGGTGTAGGGTTTGCGTTCGCCATTCTTGCCCAAAAAATCACTGAAATCAAGATGACAAGCTTCGTTGTCCCCAATATTGTGAATGGCAGACTCAAGTGGAGAAATTTGTTCCTGTCCCTGAAATTTGATCTTCATATTGATAGTCTCAAAGCTGTAACCTAAACTCGGGAAGGAATTACAAAGAAAAGGGATACACGTGCAGGAAATTAGGTTTCCAAGGGCAGCATGAAAACAATGTGAAAAATGCAAAGGGGGAATACCCGTTATATAGCCGTTTAGGAGAGAGAAAGGCCATGAATGCACATTTAATATATACCCACCAATTTGAATAAGCAGGATATTCGGGTAAAGCGGCAAAAACTGGCATGAATGACACTTGGTTCATTAGGGACATGTGAGACGCGGATGCGCGAAACACGCGGCTCGGGAGTTTCGAGCGAGGCAGGGAAAATACGCACACATGTCTTTTGGGACATGTGGGACATGAGTGCGCGAAGTGTGCGATTCGGGCGAATTAGCCGAAAAGGTTCCAATGGGTCCGAAAAAGTTTGGGACATTTGAGACGAAAATGCACAAAGTACGCGGTTCGGGTGTTTCGGCCGAAAATGGAACAACTTGCACTTTTGACTTGGGACAAAAAGCTCTGAAGTACGCGACTCGGGAGTTTCAGCCGAAAATGGAACAACTTACACAATTTGATTTGGGACATTTGGAACACGAAAGTGCGAAGTACGCAGTTCGGGTGTTTCGGCCGAAAATGGAACAACTCACACAATAAGTTTTGGGACACTTGGGACGAAAAGTTCCGACGGGCCCGAAATCAGGACAACTTTGGGGAAATCGGCCGATCAGGGAACAGAATACACTTTTGAACTTGGGACAGTTGGGAAAAAAAGTTCCGACAGGCCCGAAAATCACTCAAAATGACCCAAAAATGTAGATTTTCTCAATTTCATGACTTAGGTACTTTAGAGAAAACACTTAAACTCAAAAATTTTAAATTTTTACTTTCATCAGAGCAGGGAATTTCGAGTGGACAACAGTTGGCTCCTTCTGGGGATGACTTGGCATAAATTCAAGGAATGAGACAAGGCAAGAACTTAGACAAACTTAGGAGAAGCAGATCAGTACCTTATCCATTGGGCCACGGAGTCAAAAAGCATACGAATACAGAGGACAACACACCAAAATAGAAAAGGAAAGAAAAACAAAAACACTGTACAGAATATACAAAGGACTCCCTAATCACCTATGACTTGAACAACTTGAGATACTGCCCACTATAAGGAAGTGGGAGAGAAGAACCATCCATGTAATCAAGATAAAAGGAATTCTCACCAGTAAAGTGTCTGATCTTGAAAGGTCTGAGCCACAGGGAATCAAACTTTCCATGGCTGCCATGAGGTTCATGTCTTTTGTCCCATAATAGCACGGTGTCTCCAACTTGGAAATCTTTGAACCTAGCTTTCTTGTCAAACATGACCTTTACCTTCTGCTGGTGAACAGATATCCTATCAGCAACCATCAATCTGTCCTCATTCAGTTTGTGCAGGTACATAATTCTCTTGTCCAAGGCATCTCTGAAACTAGTATCTTCAATGGCCTTCATTAGGTGCAAGGCTGGCAGTTCCACTGTTACTGGCAGTTGAGCTTCTACTCCATATACCACTTGAAAAGAAGACATTCCAATAGCTCTCTTTGGTTTAATCTTGTCTGCCAAAAGAGAATCGTAGAGCTTCTTGTGCCAGTTTTGTTGAGACTCATTGACTAACTTCCTTATAATAGTCACCAGATTTTTGTTTGTGGATTCTGCTTGCCCATTTCCCTGAGGGTAGTAATCTGAAGAATGAGCCAGGGAGATGCCATATCCGTAGCAGAAGTCCATTATCTCAGCTAAAGAGAAATTCGAAGCATTATCTGTTACAATCTTGTTAGGTACACCATACCTTACTAAGATGTTCTCTTTGATGAAGTTGCACACCACTTCAGAAGTAGTGCTCTTAACTGGAATAGCTTCCACCCATTTGGTGAAGTAGTCAGTGGCAGTTAGTACATGAGTGTGACCAGCACTAGAAGTAGGATTAAGTGTACCAATGAAGTCCAAACCCCATTGTTGAAATGGCTCCTCAATCACAACTGGCTTGAGAGGCAAAGAAGCCAATTTAGGTCTTCCCACAAAGGTCTGACAAGCCTCACATTTATCCACCCACTTGGATGCATCTCTGAACAAGGAAGGCCAATAGTATCCTCCACGGAGTATCTTATGAGCTGTAACCGTTGATGAATAGTGCCCTCCACATGCCTGATTGTGAAAAGCTGAGAGCAACTTTCTCTGCTGTTCCTTGTCCACACACTTCAAAAATCTCCCATCTAAGCCACGCTTGAACAAAGCATTTTCCCATAATACATATTGCACTGACCTCAATTTAACAGTCCTCTTTTCTTTGGTAGTTAAATGAGAGGGGCATTCCCCATAGGTGAGAAAATGGGTGATGTCAGCATACCATTCGTCAACTGAACTAAGGAACAGAATGGTAGGAAGGCCAACTTTGTTCTCCAATAATTCATGCTTAGCTCCTTCAGCAATGAGCTCACAAAGGCCTTTTCCACGAACCAGCTTGGTCGGCTTGATGTCAATGTCATACTCTTGGACCTTAGCAACCCAGTTCTCTCTCTTGGATCCAAATTCTTGTTGTGTGAGAATTGACTTAACAGTTGTATCTGGAACCAACACCATGGAGTGAGAGTTGAGAATATAAAAATGAAACTGCTTAACAGCTTTGACCACTGCAAAAGCATGCTTCTCCATCATGGTGTATTTTAACTCATGATCCTTCAGAATATAGCTCATGAACGCAATTGGGAGTTCATGCTCATTAGAGTCTTCTTGAGTTAAGACAGCAGCCAAGGTATTATCTGTAGCATAGCAATAAATGATGAAATCTTTGCTGAAATCAGGACAGGCCAAAACTGGAGTTTTAGCGATAGCTCTCTTAATACCTTCAAAGGATTCCTTTCCTTCAGAAGACCAACCAAATGTTTGCTTCCCTTTCATCATCTGAGAAATATTCAAAGTTAACTCTGTAAAATCAGGGATGAATCTTCTCAAAAAATTGATCTTACCGAAGAAGGAGTGCACACCCTTTTTACTGGTTGGGAGAGGAATTTGCTGGATAGCTTGTACTCGTTCAGGATCAATCTTAATACCATCCTTGGAGACAATGTGCCCTAATAGTTTTCCCTCTGTGACACAGAAAACAGATTTTTTGGGATTCAAAGAAATTCCATGCTCTCGGCATCTTAGCTGTACTGTCTCTAGGTGATCAAAATGATCCGCTCTTGTCTTGGAAAATACTGTCAGGTCATCAAGATATATGAAAATACACTTCCCTTTCAAACTTCCAAAAGCTAGATCCATAGCTCTCTGGAAAGTGGCACCAGCATTAATAAGCCCAAAAGGCATTCTCTTGTAGGCAAAGGTACCCCAAGGAGTAGTGAAAGTTGTTTTGTGTTGATCTACAGTATCAACCTCTACCTGATTATATCCTGAGAATCCATCAAGCATGGATAACATTTCAGATCCTGTTACTGCTTGCAAGACCTGATCCATCATAGGCAAAGGATAATTATCTTTCAAAGAAGCCTGATTCAGGTTCCTCAAATCAACACAGATGCGGATCTCACCATTTTTCTTCCTAACAGGCACAATATTTGCAATCCATGTTGAATGGTGAATGGAAAAAATGATTTTAGCCTTCAACAACTTCTGTATTTCTTGAAAGATGGTGTTAGCTATTTTTGGGTTGTATTGCCTATGTTTCTGCTTGAAAGGCTTAATTTCAGGCTTAAGAGGAATAGAGTGCTGCATATCTTTTGGTTTGAAAGCTTTCAAATCTTCATAAGAGTAAGCGAGAACATCCTTATACCTCTTTAAAAGATCAATTGCTTTTCTCCTCTCATCTGTTGTGCAACATTTTCCAATGTTCACGAGCTTGGGGTTAGTAGAACTCCCAATATCAATCTTATCATACTCAGCTGATTGCTGAGGCCCAGTGGAAGCTCTAGATTTCACATACCTGTCATGTTTATCAAATAGTTCCTCCAAACTCACCAAACCTTTAGGAATCTTGTTTCCTTTGAGATTGAGGCATCCATCTTGATCTGTTTTTTCCACTTGGGCGACTGCTTGGTCAAAGGACACACTCTCACGAGGTAGGTTATCACTTCCCTCAAAATATAGTTGTTCGAAATTACCCTTGAGTTCCAGGAAGGAAATAAAATGTTGATCATCATTGAAAACTTTCCAGTTATTGGTATTGTCAGGTACACTAGGCCGATGGACCATTTCAATAGTGAACTTATCCTGAGAGAAGTCAGGATTGGGGAATCAGTAGCGACCCCTGAGACTGCTAGTGAATCAGCTCTGCTGTTCTTCTCCCTAGGTATTGCCTCAATGGAGAAAGCATCAAGGAATTCAATGGAATCCCAAACCTGATTCCGATAATGTTTCAGCCTCTGATTTTTTTACTTGAAAAAGGCTTCCTGACTTGCTTTACAATCAATTCTGCATCACCACGAGCCAGAAGATTCTTCACACCTTGTTCCTTGGCTACTTGCAGTCCAAGAATGAGAGCCTCATAATCTGCTGTATTATTAGTGTTTTCGAATTGCAATTTAAATGAAAAAGGATGAAGGCCACCTTCCGGTGACACCAGTAGGACACCAGCTCCAGAACTAGCTGAGGAACAACTTCCATCAAACTCTAAAATCCAAATACCATTAGGATCTTTAGGTGACATTCTGGGAAGTTGGATTTCATCAGGGGACATAATCATGTAATTGCCATGACCCATATCCTCATAGAATATTTGTGCTTTAGGATCATCAGTTTTTTGCACAATATACTCAGATTGCTTCTTAGGCATCAACTTCTTCATTTGTCCATTAACAGGTATGAGTGCATGCGACCAGTCCATTTGGATTTCCCCACCCACATCTTTGCAGAAGTTCCTACTTAGCAACATCCCGTATGAAGGAGGGATATCTGCTACTAAGATGGTAGCCAACACTTTCTTTTCAGGCAAAGCAACAAAAGCCACTTGTGCATCTTTAATTCTTCCAACCAAAGACACTTCTTTACTTTCCATGGAGTAACAAGATCCATAAGTGCGTGTGAGGGTCAGGCCTAAAGCATGAGCTACTTTAGCAGGCATCACATTATCTGAGGCTCCTGAGTCAATGACACAATTACTGAGCCTATGACCAGCTATAAGAAGTGTTTACATAAAATGGTTTTAATTTTGTCACCAGGCGAGGTGACAGCAGCTACCAGACTAGGCTGTGGTACAGAAGGCGGAGTAGGTAAAAGGCCTTTAGAGGTGGTTTTGGAATGGGAATTAACAAATTGAACCTTTTTGGCAAAAGCTTTGGGATGAGTTTGATAATACTCAGCCTCTGAAATTTGAACCTTAGTCTTTTTTAGATGATCAATAATATCAAAAGACCCAGAAGTGGACGGGCCATCATCATTTGAAATTCTAGGCTTATCAACTTTAGGAGAAAAAGAAGGAACTTTGCTAGTAGGATTGACAGGACTCACCTTTGGCGTAGATGAAGTAGGGATAGGAGATCCTCTTTTTGCAATTACAGGAATAGTTGCCAACTGCTCCTTAGATTTCTTTATGGGCTGCGTCACTTTCTCCCTCTGATGTGTCTGCTCTCGAGTCATGACAGCAAATGATTCGCTATTCATGTCTGCTACCACTTCATCATAATCATCTCCATCATCAATGCCCTCAGTGGTGAAGAAATTAACCCGAGATCCCTCAAGTTCCTCTGCCTCATCATCAAATTCCTCCACAAACTCCTCGCAAGCTTCATTATCCTCATCATCATCTGGCTCTTCAACTTCGCAGGTTGCATTCATAGGAACTTTAACAGGAGGTCCTTCAAGTGCTAGTCTTGTTTGAGAAGAAGGCAAACGATTTCTGGGCTGAAAATTCCTCCTTGGAACATCTGCATAAGGGGCATGCTGAGCCAATTGTTTCTTTATAGCAATGAGATCATTCGCAAGCTTTTGGACCAACGGATCAGTATTAGGTCTAGGAGTGGAGGAGGAAGAAGCAACAGACTTAGATTTGGAAGGGTCTCTCCTCAACTTCCCTGACATGATCAGATCATCCTCGACACTAACAGCAAGAGTTTGATCCTCCACCAATGTTGCGAGATTAGCCCTTCTCAGCGCATAACTGACTTCAGATGATTGGGCATTTAAGAAGAAACATTTTCGGATTTGATCAACAGGTCGAGTATTTACAGGAATTTTGTTGATCAGTCTGTTGAATCGGGCCACAAATTCTCTCATGGGTTCTGATGAATCTTTCTTTATCTGAGAAATTTGGGCAAGCAAGGCATGCACATCTTCTGCTGGCTTGAAACGGTTTTTGAATTGAGTTCTCATTGTGTCCCAGTCGGTGATAGCGCCAGCCGGAAGGTGGTAGAACCAATCAGCAGCATTATCTTGTAACGTCTCAATGAACAGCCTTACGGAGACGTCTTCATGTTCGACTCCCAGGACTCCACATGCAACAATGAAGGCCGCGATGTGTTCATCCGGATGCACTTTGCCATCGCCTTTGAACTTAGGAAAGTTCTTCCGGTTACCTCTGGGTAACTCATGCAAAGGCTGAGGAAGAGCAAGGGGCCCGACACGATGACCCCATGGTAATGGCGCCGCCATTCTTGGAAAAACGGCTTGGAGAGGAACCGCAACACCAGCAAGAATCAAAGCTTGAAGATTAGGGCTAGCTAGCTCTGAAGGAATACCACCCGTAGGAATTCTGTCTTGAACAGGTGGAGTGCTTGTCGGAACGAGTCCTTCTATTTCTTGTTGAAGGAAAAGGAAAACCCTGCTGCTCCAAAATCTGAAACTGAGAATCTTCAATACCAAGGGCCCTTCTCCCTCGAGTAAAACGTGGAGTCGCCAGATCAAAGGATGATCGAAAAATTACAGAACTGGAATATGATTTTCCCCAGCGGAGTCGCCAAAAACTGTTGGTCGTCAGATAGGACTTTACGAAGAGCAACAGTCAGGGGACAAGAAGTCCCTCCTCTTTAATGGGAGAGGTTCCCTTATTCAGAAACGAACCTATTTACAAATGTACAAAACATGATTTGTTGGTTAAACTTGGATATTACGAAAGTGTTTTCTATGAAGATCATCAATTACAAAAGGACTGAGGAAAAAGAGTATGGGAAAGAGCAGAAAGGCAACATACAGAATTATAGATATCAGAGTAATTCTTTATGTATGCGAAGTCACAGTAAATTGAAACAAGATCATTTGTATTGGATAAATGAGATGGAATTCAGAGACACAAAGTTCTGTAAATAACATCTGCTAGAACACAAAGTTTCTTAACATAACACAGATTCATTAATCAAGGACACAAAGTTCCTTCTTGGTTATACAAGATCACCAGGCTTGCAAAGTTGAAGAGTATGCAATCGGTGAGACTAACAAACTTGAGACAAATGATCTTCACAAAGAAAATAAATGAAAGCTTAGGAATAACAGAGATCAGATAGACAAAGAATGGAAAGTCCTTCTGTATTGATTTCTTTATAATCTATTTACACTTTTCAGAAAATAAGCCAAGTTCTTCCTCCTTCAAAATGGCATGGAAAGGCCATTATATAGCTTACAAATTAGTTACTCTTTGTAACTACTTCTTTTAACTAAAGATTAGTTAAGGATTGCCAATCGCAATACCTCAACTTATTACAATGAATCCGAGAAAAAGAAATAGAAAAGAAGAGAAGAATAAGGAGAAGAAGACAGGTGGTCGGTCACTGAGAGGGACCCACTGACTTCAAAATTCGCTGCCTGAATCTCTTCAATGACTCGGCTATGTCTCTGCCACGAGGGACTGATGTGTTGGCTGTAGACTGACCCCAAAAACCGAGACACTTCTCCATTTCTTTATCAAACTCGATATGAGTATGATAATCTTTGTTCGCTTCTTCAATGGCAGATTGAAGAGAGCAGACCTCCTTCATTTTCTCCTTGGAGATGGAGCTTTCCTTGAATAGATTATCTTTGACAAAAGCTCTGAACTGAGCTTTGATTTCTTGCAGGGAAAGGAGTACACCAGAAGTTTCATCTTGAAGATGGCAGTGTATATCTTTGAAAGCAGACCACCAGTGTCTTGAAAGCTTCACCCTTCTGCCAACTGTTCTTCAGCTCTCCCAAAGCCTCCTCCAAGACTTTGATTTTCCACTCCACACTGTAAACCCAAGACTTTAATAGATTATCCTTTGCATCATCAAAAACCTTATTTGCCAGTAAGACGTTCTCATCTGTCTGTCCCATAAGGTGGAGGTCTACTATGCAACTACTCCAGAGCTTGAGCTCTTTATCCATGATCCCGATAGTAGAGGACAGCTTCTGTTGCAAATTATTCACTTTTCCATGGAGTTTGAAAGCTTCATCGATGAAGTTCAACCCTGCAACAAGCATATCATCCACCATGGCTTCCATAGCTCTGCCATAGACGGAATACTTGTGCATGTCTTTGATACTCTGTACTTCATCTTGGCTCAAAATTACAGGTGGTGGAAGAGTGGTCAATGGAGTAGGGTCTAAAACTTTGTCCTTAGACAAAAGAGACTTGATGAAACCTGTGAGAATTTGGGCCTGTTCTTCTAATTGCTCAATAGTTTGCTGCCCTTTTTCTACCCTCCCAATGACTCTTGTGACTGTTTCTTGGAGGTTATGAATCTCACCTTCAGGAGTAGACTCTCCCATTGGGATTCTCGAGAGCTCTAAGTCAGATACCTGCAAGTCCTGCTCTGATTTATCCGTTGTAGGCTTGGCAATCTCCAGGAATTGCTGACCTTGAGCATCAGACACTATTCTGGAGATAGTTCTGGCTTTCTTGGCACGAGAAGGAGTGGTGCCCAACAAGGCTGCGACAGCATCAAAATTTGACCTTGAACTCCGAGAGGAAAATTTTCTCTTCCTATTGTCAACCAAAGGTTGCACCCACACAAAAGAGGAAGAGGAATCAGCAGGAGGAGCAAGAGGGCCAAGAGACATAGAGCTCATGACACTCAAGGTCTGTGCAGCTGTTGACTCGAGTTGAGAGGTGAGTGGGGCACTTGGGGCAATTGCGGCAGAAGAGTCAACATCACCTGAAAGCTCAGTGCTCTGGATTTCTTTATCTTTATCAGCTGGGTCTTCAGGAGCATTTGCAGGGGTTGGCATTTCGCTTTCTTCACTTTCACTGAGAACAATGATATTCTCCGGTCCCATAGGCACTTCTACCTGCTTTCTTTGAGGATCATTTTCCACAGGCTCCTTCTTAACCTCCTTGAGTTTCTTCTGGTACACTTGAGTGGATGAAGAAGGAGTGGAAGCTGCAGGTCCTTGTATTGATGAGGCAGGTGGGGTTTGCACTGGTGTTTCTGACCTGGGAACCGATGCCTCTCTCCGTGGTGTTGAAGCATCCTTGGAAGAGGATTCTCCTGAGTGCCTTCTGAGCTCTCGAACTTTTCTATCAAACCAGACCTTAGTTCTAACTAAGACTGGAGCAAGGATCTCAGCCAGATCATCTTTTTCTTTCCTGTTCCAATCCAAGTCCTCCAAGGGGGTGTGCTTAATCACACTGTCATACTCATATGAGTATAGATCAGAATTATCATCCTGGAGTCCTTCAGGGACCTGGTACAAACCGAGTTCTTGGATCAATTGCAGGGAGAACCTGCCACAATGCCTTCTCCTGGCCTCAAAATCATCTGCACAGTCAGCCCAGTAGTCTTCTGTATCTGCCCTATGATGGTAGATTATCTTGATGTTCCGTTCAATGAACTTCTTCAAGTCAAAGCAGGTTCTTGGCTTGAAGAAATGGACAGTGATAGGAACCAGGGCTCTCTCTATGTTCTGAGCATCCAGGGCTGTTTTTGCAAGTGTAGTTTCCCAGAGAGATGGGAAAGTGCAAACCGGAAATCTTCTTGTCCCTGCAGGTTCTGTGCAGTTTGTCTAACTGCCTGCATACTTCAATCAAGGCCATCTTATCATTGCAGAACATGGGAAGCCTCAGAGGGGTGCTCTCATAGCCAGCAAGCCTGATATAAGAAAATTTCCTGAATTGGATGAAATAAGCACCATATTGTGATATCAGGTTCATGGCTTCATCTGAAAACCTTCTAGCAGTATCACCTTCGAGCAGCCTGACCACGTACACGGGTGAAAGCGTCATTGACCCTTCTGAAATTACGATTGCTGGTCTCCAGGGTGAACTGCGGGTAGTAGGGGCATATATTGGATCATCTTTATGAGCGTCAAGGTAGGAAAAGCCAAACCATTGTCGTGACGCTGCCAGGGTATACATCAGGTACGAAGTCATGTAGAACTTCTTCGTTTGCTGCACATTGGATAGTTGCTCTGCCAAATTCATGTTGATGATCTTTGCCCAGTTAATATTTTGCGTTCCCTTGCACACCATGCTGATGAGCGGGGCACATCCAGAAGTGGAATTCGTTGGTAGAGGGCAAACCCATAACCCGAGCCAGCAGAATTATAAAGTCAGACAATTCTTCATTAAAATCTACCCGGAAAAGGGTTTTGGACAGGCGAGAGGCTCCCTTCCTAGGGTTTTTAAGCCAGGACTTCACCACTCGTGCCTTGTATTTGTCGCTGTCTTGGTTGAACAGGGCCTGTGCTTGATCTCAGGAAACGACTATGGCATTATCCATCTCTGGAATCCTCAGAGCAGTGCTAATGGCGGCAACATCCAGTTTGGCAATGAGTTCCCCATGTATATTGGTCAATTCGCTCGAAGCGGGGTCGAAAGTGAGCTCCGCATGAAAGCACGGTATCAGCACACTGTACTGAGATTGGGAAACCTCCAGCAAAAGCCAAACCGCTATCGTGAATCATCTGTGCCATTGGTGTAGGGTTTGCGTCCGCCATTCTTGCCCAAAAATCACTGAAATCAAGATGACGAGCTTCGCTGTCCCCAATATTGTGAACGACAGACTCAAGTGGAGAAATTTGTTCCTGTCCCTGAAATTTGATCTTCATATTGATAGTCTCAGAGCCGCAACCTAAACTCGGGAAGGAATTACAGAGAAAAGGGATACACGCGCAAGGAAATTGCAAGGTTGCAAGGACAGCATGGAAACAATGTGAAAAATGCAAAGGGGGAATACCCCGTTATATAGCCATTTAGGAGAGAGAAAGGCCATGAATGCGCATTTAATATATACCCACCAATTTGAATAAGCAGGATATTCGGGTAAAGCAGGCAAAAAAACTGGCATGAATGACACTTGGTTCATTAGGGGACATGTGAGACGCGAATGCGCGAAACACGCGGCTCGGCCGATTCGGGCGAGGTGGGGAAAAGACGCACAAATGTCTTTTGGGACACGCGGGACATGAGTACGCGAAGTGTGCGATTCGGGCGAATCGGCCGAAAAGGTTCCAATGGGTCCAAAAAAGTTTGGGACATTTGAGACGAAAATGCGCGAAGTACGCGGTTCGGGAGTTTTGGCCGAAAATGGAACAACTTGCACTTTTGACTTGGGACAAAAAGCTCTGAAGTATGCGGTTCGGGTGTTTCGGCCGAAAATGGAACAACTCGCACAATAAGTTTTGGGACACTTGGGACGAAAAGTTCCGACGGGCCCGAAATCGGGACAACTTCGGGGAAATCGACCGATTGGGGAACAGAACGCACTTTTGAACTTGGGACAGTTGGGACAAAAAGTTCCGACAGGCTCGAAAATCACTCAAAATGACCCAAAAACGCAGATTTTCTCAATTTCACGACTTAGGTACTTTAGAGAAAACACTTAAACTCAAAATTTTTAAATTTTTACTTTCATCAGAGCAGGGAATTTTGAGTGGACATCACAGTGGTGTACCAAAGTCCCAGACACGTACATGGTGTGCTCAGAGTATTTACAAGATTATTCAAGGTCATTGTAACCTCAAATGGTAAGTTAGGAGCCTTATGAAGAAGTTAGAGAAAGTTTTGGATATAAGAATGAATCTATCGAGGTCTAAGAGGAAGCTGTGTAGGATTACTCAAAGTCACATATATAAGAATGAAGCCGCCAAAGTCTAAGAGGAAGTCACAATGGATTAGATAAAGTTGTGAGTAAAATAATGGAGCTGCAGATAGTAGAATGAAGCCGTGAGAAAATAAGGAAATATGTGGATGACTAGAAAGAGTTACGGGTAAAGGGTGAAAGTCGTGGAACACAGGATAAAGTCACGATACAAAAAAGAAATCTGAGAAAATCCTCGATATGGTACATTACAGATCAGACAAGAGTTCCAAGAACAAGTCAATGAACAAGATCAAAGGTAGGGTATTACAAACTGAATGTGATGATATATAATTGGTGTGCCATGAAAATGTCAAAACTGATATTTTTAATATCTCAAGATCCAGGTGTCAAAATTTAATGTTCTTGGACTTTTTCAAAAGATAGTTACATTCTTTATGTCTTAAAATAGAAAAATCCTAATTTTAAGGAATAACTAGCCCCATATCTATATCCTAGGTGGGGATGGTGATCGAGGTCACTCGACTAGTATAGATCTAGATAGGGTTTATAGATGGGGTGCCAGCCCCCTAGGCCATCGATTGAGGTTTCTAAGAGATGGGTCTAGTCTAGGCTCCCCTTCCTCAACTGTATGGAGTTTAGTTGGGGAGTATAGAGAGATGGCCTCTATAAAGTCTAAATAGATGGCCCCATCCATCAAATTTGGGATACCCTACCCTATCTTATAGTTATATATGGGGATAGATCAATCTATAGGGAAGCATAAATTCCCTAGGGATGGTATATAGATGGATAGATAAGGACCCTCCCCCCAGATATGTCTAAATCCTCCCAAGCATATCATCTAGTCCATATAGAGATAGGGAGATATGGGCCCGTCAACACCCTCACCTCTCTCTAGATGGTCCCACCTCTATCTATATATATGTGATCCTCTAATAACTTTTTAGACAATTAATACACTTAGAAAATAGAAAAACCAAGTGCGAGAGATGAAAATTAAAAATACTTTCATCTATTTAAAGCCTGAGGTGGAGAGTGTTAAGGGGGGCGTGTGAAATGAGTAAAGTGTATATAGATGAGTTGAAGGGAGTATAATCGAGCCAAAGGTGCAGATACAAAAATAAAGACCAAAATGAATCTTCAATAAATTGTTGACTGGAGATGAAAAATTAGACTCATAATCAATTCAGATAGATGCATGAAAACTAAGCCAGAGCCAAAGAGTGTTTGAAGATGGAGAGAGAGTGTTGCAGATATATATGTAAAAATAATCCATTGTGTAAGAAATCTCGACATTATATGATCAATTTTTTTTGTAAAATAATCTTCTAATGAGAATCTTATATTATAGGGGTGGTTGCTCCTTGCAAGTTACAACTTACTAAAAAAATTTAGTGGGTACTTAGTTTTCTTCAAGTGGGTTCTTGGAGAATCTGAAGTGGATGCTTCATAAGTTGAGTGGATGCTCAACTGAAACCAATATATTTCTATTTTATGGAATTGGTTTTCCTAATAAAGCCTTGGTTTCATAGTGGGTTTTTATCCCTTTAAGGTTTTCCCACATAAATCTTGTGTCACATGTGTTTATCTCTTTGTATGTATTTAATCAAATGTTCATGGTATATTGCTGCAATTATAAGGTATTATGTATTGGGATTGTTTAAAATTATAATATACATTGATTCACCCCCCCTCTCAGTGTTTTTGATCTCTAAAAATTGGTATCAAAGTAATGGTACTTCTATTAGAAGCCTAACATCTTCAAGGAGATCCTCTCTGTTGGTATCTGGATTTACTCTTCTTCAAAGGCCGAGCAACATCATGGATTCGAGAAGACACTCAGAGGTAGATAGATGATTATGTATGTCATTTTGTATCCGGGGAAGCAATCTATCTGACTTTTTAGCACTCAGGATTTGAAGAAGTGGGCAGCACCTTAAAAGGATGTGATCTTATCCTAACTATTTTAGGTTGTGCCTTTCAACCAATAAGAGAACCTATTTTGTAACCTTTGTTATTGAAGAATGCTCATGAATCCTTCTTTTACACAAATTTTATAGAGAAGACCTTGGGAAAATATGATCAACACACCAAATATGACTCTCACGAGTTGTCACTTCCAAATTATGGAGATATTTTCAACACAAGGCTAAGGTTACTAAAGACATTTGGAATCTTAATCTATTCTACATACTTTAGCAAATGGATTTTGTTCTTCTGTGGATATATAGAGAAAATAGGGGTGGTTCAAGGTAGGATTTCTTATTTGAATAATTTTTTGGTGGGAGATCAACAAGATAGATTGGACTTTGTCAGATCCTTGAGAAACTTCACAACAAATGGAGAACTCAATAACAGATTGCTTCAACGATAGTTAAAACATTCCTTCAACCAAAAGGTGTGCATCAATGGAGGCCATGACATGCACTTTTTCACACAATCTTTGAGATTCTAGTACGAAGGCTCAAGTGAGAAGACCCAATAAAACATCAAAATCTAATATCAGTCACACCTAAGGTACACCCAGAGGCTTACAAACAATATTTGTCAACAGATGAAAGAAAAAGTGATTTTAAATCATTTATTTCATTCCCGGATGAAAGCTCTTCTTAAAAATGAAATTTCTGATGCCACTGAACTATCACAAGAATTGAGGTTTGTGTGATTCAAAGAGATTTTGATACAAGATTGCAATAGGAACAAGAAAAACTAATTGTAGACATTCTGAAAGTGAAATAAACATAAAATTTGCTAGAGATTTGACATAGATTAACTCAAAATTTATCACATTCATCAGTAGGGGAGAGTTATTTAAACAATCTCAGAGCTTGTTGATAACTATACACTTGTAACCAACTCAACATGAATGAAAATCTCACACATAGGAAGTTAACCTGGTTTCTCAGAAAGTTTTCTTAGAGGATGAGATTTTCTCAAAATTTTCTCATGAAAATGAACTCCCGACCATTTGCAAGAGTAATCTCATTGCATTTATAATACACCCTTTACATCTAATTTTCCCCCTAAAAAGAGGAATATTTGAAGCACCTTTGTTGCACATATCGGATCATGATTTACAGAAAGTGGCATTCAACAGATTCGTAAAAAAGTTATCAAGAGTTTTCAAAAAAAGTGAATCATTGCAAATAATTGCATCATTTTTCTAATTGGAGGCATATTCTTCATCCTTGGCACCTACCGCACCTTTTCTTGCTACCAATTTGTTTCATTCATACATTTAACAAATTTAGACCCAAAATCTGCCAGGTGGACCAATTGTGAATAGATCACGTTTCTTGGGACCTTGACTACTGACTAGGATGTCATGCAACAACTTCTCAAGATTCCATTTAATCATTCTAATTATGTCATGTGAGAAATCCCATTTTTAATCATTTCTCAGAGCCTCCGCGTAACTGGTCTTGACAGGTCATCCCTTTTTTCCCTCGAGGCAACGCCTTTTTCACCTTTCGCACCTGCACTTTCATCATTTCATCCTTTTTCCCTTTGAAATTTTACTCTGTAACTTTTGGATCTGGCATATTGCATTTCTACACAAGCTCAAGCAAAAAATCCACTTCAAGAGTACTTCAGATCTACAAATTGAGCTCCTAAATTGATCTAATTAAACTTTGCAGACCCAAATGACACAAATTTGCCAGAAATTTGATGAAGAATGATGCAAAAATGCATCTCCAAACATCCTAGAGCTTTAATGGTGGTAAAATCAAATGAAATGCACATCTACCATTGATCCTACGTTTCAAATTTTAATCTGAGCCCTCCGCATGGAAAAATGTGATTGGAAATGGGTATGGGGGCACCTTTTGACATTTTATAATTTTTTGGAAAAAATTAAAATGTTAACATTTTTCTCTACCCCTCCACCCTCAGAAAAATGGGATTGACATGTGTCCCAATGTGGGTCCCAACAGACCTATGCTTCAACTTACAAATTTTATCCCTATTTTTCAAAAAGGAAAGAGTTCCATAATTTCCCCATGGGCCCACACCTTCGTTTCCCCACTTGCTACGTGTCTCAATGGCGCATTTTTAGACGGTCTCGAAAATTAGAGACCCCAAACATGCACGGTTCGTCCACATGTCTTAGTCTAGCAGAGTCTCCAAGTGTCCTCTTGGCACTTCTTCAGAATAAAACTTAAGAGCCAGTCCCCAAACATGAGCAGTCCCTCCACGTGTCCTAGGCCCCTTTAGGAAGTTTCTTGAAAATTCTACGTACGGGAAGATCTGGTGGAAGCCTCCATGTGGACATGTTTTGGGTTGCAGTGAGCCTTAGAATTTTTTAAGTTCCCTGCAGAGCCACATCCAACCAGAAAAGGCCACGTTTCAACTGATGCTGAGAAGTAATTTTGACTAGGAAACTACACCCGTCAAACCGTAAAATGCAGAACCACCATTTGAGCCCTAGGAGACAGAAAACATAATAGAGTCCGCAAACTGAGGAATTTTAATGATAACTGTGGTGAGACTAAATTTGATCACCAACACTCTCTTCACAAGCATGGCATCAAATCAAGCACAAGGTGGATTATCTCTATCAAGATCACCTCTCTTCACTGGTAGAAACTACACATTTTGGAGAATAAGGATGAATACATATCTCATGTCAGTTGGTTTTGATATACAGGAATGTGTTGAGAAAGGCTACAATCTTCCATCAACTCTAATTACCTCTGCAACAGAAAAATCATAATATGAATGTAACTCAAGAGCCATGAATGCACTACTATGTGGACTAACAAAAACTGAATTTATTAAGGTAACACATTGTACCTCATCCAAGTAAATCTAGGCCAAGCTTCAAAGTATCTATGAAGGATATGACAAGGTAAAGATAGCTAAATTACAAACCTACAGAGCTCAGTTTTAGAGCCTAAAGATGAAAGAGAAGGACAATATTGCTTTCTACATACAAAGAGTGGATGAAGTGATCAACATGATTAGAGACCTAGATGAGAAGCAAGAGGAATCGGCCACATTCCAAAAGGTCCTAATATCTCTAACTCCTAAATATGATGCAAAGGTATAGGTTGTTGACAAAGCCAAAGAAATGAAAACATTAACATTAGATGAACTGTAGAGTATCTTATCTGCATATTAGATGAGAACAATTGGATCTAAATATACTAAGAAGGATGTTGCATTTAAAGCCAAGAAAGAGACTCATTCCAAGAAAGAAAAGGAAGAATCGGATGTGTAGGATGGAGAATATGATGATACGATTGAAGAAATTTTTGTGAGAATACTAAGAAGAGGTTCAAGTAATTATAAAGGTAAACTTCTATTCAAATGCTTTGAGTGTGGAAAAGTGGGTGATTTTTGTGTTAAATGCCCAAACAAGAAAAAGAAACCCAGTCTCAACATGATGAAGAAAGTCACAAGAAAAATATGAACTTCAAGAAGAAATATGGAAAGAAGAAAATTTTTAAGAACAAAAAAAACTTCTACTCAAAACAAAAGACAACTGTATTTGATTCAAGCAACTCTTACAGCTCTGAAAATGAAGATGAAGAAACTCAATCTAAATATTTGTTTATGGAAATGAATTTCATTGAAGAATGTAGTTGAGTATGAAGATTCTAATGAAGAAGAAGAAAATGTGAATCTAGAATTTAAACTTGTATGTGCACTTGAAGAATTGAATATGTGCAGAAGAAATAATCAAAAGTTGAGATGCACATTAAAAGACTATGAAATAAAAATTATCATTTTTGAAAAGAGGCATAACCTAAAGGAAGAAGGAGAAACAAATGAACTAAAAGAACTTGAATCTCATCTTGAAAATATCTCTCAATCCTATAAGGCAAAGGAGGATGAATTCTTAAAACTTAAATTTGATTTAGAGAGCCTAAAGACTGAAAAGGAACAAATGAGTGAAAAACTCAAAGTCTATGAGAAGTTGGAAAATATATCAAAATTTTTAAATGACATTTTAAGCACTTAAAGAGATACAAAATAAAAATATGGAATATGATTCATGGAAAGAGGTAAAGAAGTTGAACCAAGAAATAAGAAAGTGAGCAAGACCATATCTACACCAAGAACCTCTTTTGCTAAAAATAAAGAAGTCACCAAACTGCTAAGAAGAAGAGAAATTATCCTAAGATCACCTATGTTATGATGTGCTCACATTATTTCTATGGTTATTGTTTTTCATGTAATTAGTTTAAACATAAGTTGTTAAATGTAGAAGATATGCTAGAGGATATGGAAGAAACTATAGTTCATAATACACTAGAATGAATTATAGTATTGTTTGCTAGAAATGTCACAAGACTAGTCATGTAGCCGCAATGTGTAATCAAGAACCCCCTGAACAAAATATTTAGGTGTATGTGATAAAGGAATAACCCAGCAAAATAAATGAATCCTGTTCATAGTAAAAATGTCTTTCATGTACAAAATGAATATAAAATATGGTATTTAGATAGTGATTTCTCTAGTCATATGACTGGTGATAAAAGTAAGTTCATTTCTTTATCAAATAATGCATCACAATCTATTAGATTTGGATATACTAATTCAACAAACATTTCTAGAAAAGTAACTATGAGTCTTGATAATGGATTACAATCATATATAGTTTCCTATATGTTGAAGGTCTTGTTGACAATTTTTACACTTGTGCAAAAATGAGCAACTCAAAACTTCGTTACATTAGATGACATTGATAAAGTGGATCTAACTAGGGGAATGCATTACAATATTATCATGTTTTTAGTTGTAGTAATTGATTATTTATATGTAATCTGCAGCTATGTGTGTTGTTACAAAATATAACAACTCACATAGACTTCCATTCCATGTTCTTCTTCAACAAAGAAGCACAAAATCCCTGAAAGACTAATGTATTTCCTTGATGAAGGCAGGAATCACAGTTTAGTGAAATGTTAGATTTGGGAGCAGTAAAAAAAGTTGTAGTTTACAAGAAGGAGAGTTCATTATTAAGTTACAGGTATTCCAAAACTCTTTATTTCTGTATATAAATACATTTAATTATGTGTTTGAGTTGTTTATTCTGTTATACCATAAATATACATAATACTGAAAGCAGAAAGAAATATACAACTCAAGTATAGAAATTAAATGTCATTTATTTATGAGGAATTTCAATATTTCCCACACAAGCCATGGGATGTAACTCATAACTACTGAAGTAAAAGATGCCTATACACAAAGCTAAAATTAAAAGAATATAGAGAAAACCCATCATTTCTTTTGGGTATTCTATTGATCTTCACCTAGTTGTAGCTTCTTCATCCTCTTCTTATGCATCATCAAGTTCTATCATCATACCTAAAAAAGTAAACAAAATTTTTGTCAAACACTGAGCTCAGGGTTTAATCTGAATACTTTTGCTAATAGTTTCATGCAAATGAATCAATTGACATCAACAGGCATAAGATACATCAGAAACATATACGAAATAGATAAGAGAAGTATTCTACATCGGCACATATGGTTCCTAGAATCATTCCAGAAAAGAAAGAGAAAAGAAAAACTATGCAAAATAAGAGAGGCCAAAAACTATGGAAATTTTTATAACTATTTCTTTAAGTGTGCAGGCACAGGTATCAGACTAGAGAGCAAAAATATTTTGCAAAATGATTATTGTACAAAAGGAAAATACAAACTAAAAACAAATCCTTTCATCAAAGTTTTTCATCAGATTACAGACAAGCATAAAGTACATAATGAGTATCAGAATCTGTAGAAACTGTTCAAATAAGGTATGATGCATAGAAATGAGGCATTGAAACACTGAAATAGAAGTGAGAAATGAGCAAAGGTATCTTCCAGTTTTCATTAACAAACCTCTACCAGAACCCATGAAGAGGGTGGTTACAGGAGATACCACAAAAAGGAAACTTTAAATGTATGAATGAGATATATATGCTCAAAAGAATAGTTACAAGTGGTCAAGTATGTGCAGAAAGAAAATGATATCAGTCAAGTACAATTTTATGTAGAAGCCACTATAAAGGACAAAATGATATTTCCATTTCAGAATCAAGATAAAAGATCAAAGTACAGTTGTAAAAGAGGCCTTTTAAGATTTGTTTCAAAATTCAAAAAAGCAAAGAAAGTGCACTCTTTAAAAGTTTCAATTGCAGGTAAAAAATATTCAGTTATTAAAGATAAGTGCACATATAAAGTCTAGTTTCAACATGTTTATCAAAATAATCATGGACATACAGCTACAAGGATGCATTTAAAGGTTTCAATTTTATAGAGCCTGATTTCATAATTAACGAAGTATAGAAATATAAGAATTGAAGAAATTCAAACTGGAAGTCACTAAGTGCATCTACAGGAAGGATTCCAAGTTTTGGATGCATGTTGAATGAAAGTTACAAATTGCTACATCATAATCATGCATAGCAAATCAGAGGCAAGTTTCATTTCCAATCAATAGTTATTTTAAGAACAAATAGATTAAAGAACATCAAGGGTTATTGGGAATCTGAAATATGGATCAATCAAATGTGAATCAAGTTTCCTCAACACTAGTTTAAAAAGGAATAGAAAATATTGCAATACAACTGCTTCTAGAATAGTGAAAAAACAGATTTTCAGTCAATTACAGTAGTTGTAAATTCAAACAAAAAATCAAGGTTCACCAACAATGATTCCAAGGTACTAGAAAATCCATCAATAGTATATCAATCTCCATTATCAAAGATAGCTACAGCCAGATATTAAGGCAGAAATTTCAGGGAAGCAAAGTTTCAGTTTTGCAATGACAATAGACAACAAACGCTTATATCCTCCATGATTAAGATAAGGGAATGCATTCTTGTGTACAGACTCAGAATGGTCATTATGTTTTGTTATTTTGTAAAATTGACAAGGGAAATTTTACATGTAACCATACCAAAATTTTATTTTGGTTCCCCGTTAAGGTCCCCTAGCATTCGGAATGGCATAAAATCCCCTTCCAGAAAATCTAGTTTTTTGAACTTAGTCATTTGGTCCTTTTTTGGCTGGGAGAATATTTTATTCATGCAACACCAAATGCATTTGTGCCATCCTCTATTCCTTTGGTACATCCTTTGGACTGTTGACATTCCAAATGTTGCACCTTCCCATGATGCGCCATTCAAACTTGCGCTGAGGCGCATGCGCCACCATGTCGAAACTAAAATTGTTGCGCCCTTGAACGGGTGTGCCAAAGCACTAAAAATCCCATGTCGACAGTCTTGAAATTTGCGCCTAATGGTGCAAACAATTTCATGTTGGCATCTGTTTTTGGTGCGCCCTTTGAAAAAGTTGGTGGTGCATTTATTACTCCTTTTGTTATAAATAGGCGCATCCGACCTGTCATTTTCATGATTGAAAAAATGTGGAAAAAGCTATATTCCTTTTCACCTGTCAGCACTCCTGTCATCCTTGTATCACTTTACATCACATTTTTGGACCCTATATCATTTCTCTCATTCTATATATTCCTAGTGAGTGGTCTTTTCTTTTCTTGTGGTGATTGTTTATGGGTTTTTCTATATTGTTTTCAGAGGTTGTTGTTAAAAAACAAAGAAATGAATCTAAAGAAATAAGACACAACCTCCAACCCATTTTGTAATCTTCTCTCCCCCACAAACCGGTTTTACCCTCCTTCTAGATCTACTGGCCTGGATGGCTTTGTCTTGAAAATGAATCTAGGATCCTACTTCACTATGTTCCCCTCGCTATCTAAATCTGTGTTGAAAGAAGCCAAAAAACCACAAACCTGTGTGAGAGAGAGAGAGAGAGAAAATATAAAGTTATTACAAATCCGAAGGCACATATTTCTCTTTGGTGCAAACAAAATGCGTTGTTACACAAAAAATAGTCACACCAAGGGGCGCACTATCCCTGTCCTGCATCATACACCCTCCCTACACCTTATAAAAATTCTTAAAACCCAACATAGGTGCAAACGCACAATCCCACCTGCATCCAACATCTCAATGTCATGCATACTTTTCACTGTGCCACACAAAAAGCTAAGAACTTAGCATAACTTAAGTCGATGATGCATCCTTTAATTCTATACCCTTTGGCACATAAATTTTTTTTGCAACATGTGCCATATATGCATCATTCGCGCACATCTTACTACCTTGCAACACCAAAATTATGTGCACCCCAGCTTAAAACCCTTCATATGGTGCAGGCACACATCCTTTAACTACATCAACATCTGAGTGTTTTGTGTAATCTTTTTGCGCCTTGTGCCCTTTGCGTTGTTTTCTTCCATGCAACACTCTCCTACATTACATCTTGCTTTTTTGACCCTGCAGCCTATAGTATAGTTGCGCCCTATGCCCAGAAGCTTCTAAATTACTAACTCTTCATTCTATAAAACTTTGATGGACAATCTGATAGCTAACATATCCCTTCTGTGGTGGACTTCCTTTCTTCTTCTTGAAGATCAGAAACTGAACTCAGATTCACACATGTCTTCATCAAGTAAGAGGCCAACCAAGTCTAAGGGTAAGGCCAAACTCACATAAGAAGAAATGAAGTACAAATACCAAAGGGTCAGGATGCCCGAGTCCCTTGCAGAATGTGACTTGGACATCAGGGATTCAGAACTCAGTCACATTGATATGGAGGATTTCTAGGCCAGAACCAGAAGGGTCATAGGCAGTCCATGGATGGACAAATTGGTCGGAAGTGGTCTACACTTCGCTGGGGGAATTCCCGTGAGCGCAGTGAACAATGAATTCATGATGGTGGTGGCCCGCTGCTACAATAAGGACACAAGGTGTGTCGAGAATGAAAAGGGTGAGGTTATAATCAACCTCACTACCCTGACACTTTGAAATTATGTTGGGTATCCCCCATCACCGGCACTTTGTGGCAATAAGCCAAGAAGACTACATAAAGGCATGGGATGAAAATGAGGACAAATGCATGCAGTTAATGAATGAAGTATATATGAAGAATAAGAAGGTAATAACCAGGTGGCCGTAGGTTATTCATCGCAGCGACTTCTTAGGAGCTGAGCGACACCATCACCTTCCTGAGTAGGGTGTTTGGGCTTCCTGATGCCCATTACTTCCACAAATGGATGCTCAGGTATCTGGAAAATATGAGCAAAAACGTCCCTGATCAGCACGTTTTGAATGGGTAGAGATCATCAGCAGCACCATCTCTGAGAAGCTCCAACAACTCTCAACAACGGGGAGGTTCTACATGAACTCCTACATGGTATACGTCGCTACTTCTGAAAGAGATTACCCAGCACTGAGCTGATGCGGGGTGTGGCCCCAAGTGAAAATATATGAATATTATCCAGAGTTGAGACTAGAAAACAACATCACGCAGTTCAACAAGATTAACGATGCCTTCTTCTATGGCATCATCTACCTATTGAGGCCCAATATGACTCATAGTCAGACAACTAAGAGCATAGTAACTTCCACAGAGAATTGGGGGGCGTTATTTACGATAATTCCCCACTTTCACCTATCTCAGGGCTGCCAACTTCTTAGGGGAGCCCACCAAACTACCAAGGTATGTGGGGCCTAAGCTGATCCTATTGGAGCTATCCAGGTAGCTTATCACATATCATGAGAAGTGCCTAAAAAGAAAGAAGGGTGGAACTCCATTCCCCCTCACAGTGGGTAGGTACACCTACACTTCTCACACCAAAGCACGGGAAATGTTTACAGAAATGGAGTTGCTTAACTTGAAACATAATTTCCTGGCAAGGCCAACCTTCGATCCTCATAATTACCTCTCAAAGGAAAATCTCGATCCAATCCACATCCCACAGATCAAGGATATCTACATCGACCTGTATCATGAGGTCGAGCTCAGAAGGAAGGATCACTCCTACCTGGCCCTGGCAGAAATTATCCAATATGGTGTGGCCATTGTCCCGAAAGGTTTCCAAACGACTGATCAAGAAGTTGATCAGGTCTATCTAGACACGGACGGGGATAATTGGCCATTTTTCGAGATAGATAGAAGAAGGGCACCTCAAACTATTTAAGAGAGGGTTAAGGGCAATTTGTAGCACACAGAGCATTGGTGCAGGCATAACGGTCTCATCTACCTAGGGGTAGACTTCACCACGTCTCCTTTAGGCAATGCACCTGTTAGACCAAAGCACTTGCCAAAGGGCAAAGGGAAAGACAAAGAAGGGGAATCAAGTGCTACTCAAGAGAAAGCTCCCGAGAGTCCTCCTTCCAGCTACCCAGGAGCAGGTAGTAACCCTGGTATCTCCAGAGAAAGAAGCGGCAATAAGTGTTCCAATGGGCACATCCACTCAGGATGTTGCCACTGCTGTAACTACTGAAGTTCCCACCATCCCATCTCCCGCTCCTCCTTCCCCTCCTTGCGTCACTCAATCAACCACTCCTTTGGTTGTGTCTTCTCCCCCATCTTCTATTGTTCCCCCTTCCTCTTCCTCCATCTTCTCTTCCCTCGTGGAGCTGTCCCCCAGTATTTCTTCCCTCATCTCTCAACTCCCTTCCGCCCCCACGGTTTCCTCTCCTACAGTGACTCCTACCCCTGTGAGCATTGGAGATTTTGGCTTCTTTATCAATGCCGCTACCAAGAGTCTCTACCCATTTCCCCTTGTTCACTGTAGCTTGCTCCTTCTTCTACCTCCGTTCCCTCTTCTCCCTCTGGTCCCACTCCCTTAAGTCTAGAATGGATCTCCAAGCACCTGAGCTAGCATAAGAGGAAAGTCCCCATTTCACCTATGGACTTCTCCATCATCCCAACAAAAGGAGCTAAGAAGCAAAAGTTGATAACCCGCTTCTCTCAGAGTGCTTCAGGTGAAAGGGTAATGGAGATCACATATCCCGATCCCACAAAAGATAAAAAGGATCTGTCTCCTATAGATTATACAGTGACACAGGTCACGATGGGAACATCCTTAGAAATCCTACAGGGAGAGGCCCTATCTGCAGTGGATGCCCTTTGCAAAAAGCTTCAGGAAGCAAAGGAAGAGAAGAGGATACTGAAAGAGTAGAATAGACACCTTTTCCAAGCCCTACAGAAAATGGGCAATGCACCTCCTACGACTGCCACTGAAACTCCTGAGGCCCTTAGCCAGGAAAAGATAAACGAATATGCCAAGATTGGTGAACAAGGCATGGCAGTATCCACCTGGAGAGACCAGATCCTCGAAGATAGTGAGGAAGTAATCTGTAAAGTTCACAGAGCTATATCAGAATATTGGTCAGGCTAACAAGGACCTCCAGGTGATTGCGGGACCTATCTCCCAAGAGTTGGACCATGCTAGGTTACAACATGAGACATTCCAGAAGATGCTCGACTACTTAGTGAAATTTGGCATCTTCGATCACCCCAGAGCACCCAACAAAGTCCTTGCTGCTTTGGACTATCGGGTCGATCAGATGGAATTTGTCTTGGAGAAAATTGATAAAATCAAGGAGGAAGCCTTGGATGACAATGCATCAAATGGAGTAGATCATCCTAAGGATGTCTCCAGGCTTGCTCACCCCATCATACTCCTTGAGGAAGGAAGATTGACACTATTCGGATCTTTAAGGAGATCACGTCGCAAGGGTTAGGGTCAGAAGCTGAATTTTGATGCAGAATCTATCAACAACCTTCTGGCCTACCACGTGATTTTGTTGGATACCTGATGGAGGTAGGTAATGAATACTTTAAGCTCCCAGAGAGACTCAGAGATGAACGGGAGACTTGTGAAGTCATCGGCGATCACACCAAGGGTCCTACTCAAGATCAACTTCAACTAATGATTAGAAAATTCATGGAGTATCGGGCTCAATTCCACATTTCCTCTCCTGAGAAGAAGCAGGATACTCCCTTCCAGCCACGAGATGATGACGAATAGGCTCCTTCCTCCTAGGATGTTCTCTTTTTGTAATATTTAAAAGTTTGTTGGCACAAATGATGACATCATCCATGTTGCACCATGAGATGTTGTCATCCACCAAATTGCCCAAAGTCAACAGTTGACTTTTAGATATTTTGTAAATATTTTGTAATTAGTTGTTGGTTTCTTTTTGCCTTCTCTCTCTTTCTCCTTCTATATATACTTGGATATTTGTTATATTCAAGGTGGTGGACATTTTTTAGATGAAAAATAGAAGTGAGAAGAAAAGGCTTTGTACTTTTTGTAACAGAAGAAAACATTAATACAAATATTGAGACTTTGTGCTGAATACATGTGTTATGTGCATCAGACCTTTCTTATGTCAGATCTGTGTGTTTATTCTGTTAGATCTATCTCTACTTTTTTGTCATTTGCTCATCAGTATTGCTTTGTTCATTTATGCAAGTAGGTTTGGCTCCATTTACTACCAATCCCAAAACATAAACCCTCTGACCTTTCTGCTTTGGAATTCATTTCTTTTCTCCCTTCAGATCTATCCTATCTCCTCTCCTCCCTTCGTCCCTTTCTGCTCACAGTCAGAAATACCCCAACTGGGATGAGATCCCAAACCCCTGAAGGCAGGATACTGTAGGACTTGCACAGATTCCTGCTAGGTAGAATAACAATAAACCAGTTTCACTTAGCTGTCTCAAAGAGGGGCTATGCCCTGCACACTGTTGGCTCGTCTATCCATAGATCTGCCCTCCCAACATATTTTTGGACCAACAGTTTTTTGCGACTCTACTGGGGATACGAAACAGATCTAAGTGAGTGTTGTGTTTGTTAAAGGACACTAACAGGTTGCTAAAGTAACTAAGAAAATTGATAAAAACTGCTTAAATCACTACCTGTTTGTAAATCTTAGCTTTTTGCTTAGAATCCAAAAATTTTGCAAAAGTGATCCAAAATGAAAATTTTCTTTAGAGATCCATAGATCTAGGCTAGTTAAAGATCTTTAGTTCACTGAGTTTTTATAAAAACCCATATATTTCTGTAGATTTGAGTTTCTGACTGTTTTACAAAAAATTTCAAACCCTTGCAAAAATTCAACTCTAAGATCGAAAAATCAGCTTGCTAAGTTTAACCATCATTTTATCCTCGTCGATCTTTGTCATTAAACCACAATCAGTTTTCAAAAAGAGGGATAAAATTAAATATTTAGAAAAGTACATGCTACTGATTTTTGTCAGAAAAATCATAAAATCAGCAAGTACAACCAAAAAAAGAGTTTTTTAAATCTGCTCTAAGAACATTGCAGATCTGAAAGATACACTGGCAGGCGGACCATTTACTCATAGCAGGAGAGCTCGTGGGGAAGTCGATCCTATTTTTTATCTACTTTAAGGGCATAACTTTAGTACTACAATAGCACGCTTCTTATTGTTGAGTTCAACTGATCAGTCGGCCAAAAGTGTCTCACCTCAACATGAAATAACCGTTTTTTGCAGGGAGCCTCCACATCCCTTTGCAGTGCTTTATTGCTCAGCGGAACCATGCTCCTGGCTCGCATTCTCTTTCCAAATTTTCAAATGACAGTACCATGGGGGAACACTATGGGCCCTCTTATGTTACCACATCCTGTTCACGCACTCCCTCATAGAAACCAAAATAATTTCCTAAGATTTGATGGGAGTAAAAACCAAATCACAGATTCACATATATCTGCATTCATCATGTCATGTAACATCCTGGACATTACCCATGAAGATGTATTAGTACGACTCTTTCTAGAGACTTTTCAATAGCCCGAAATATAGTGGTTCTAACATTTGCTGGCCAGATCTATCACTAGTTTGGCCACATTACGAACTGCATTTGAAGAAAGATATAAGCCTTCAGAAGATGTATTTGCGTTACTGTCCAAGATCACTCAGTTAAAGAAGGAAGTCAATGAAACCATGCATGATTTTATCGACTCATTTAAATGCATTAATTAACCGTGTGCCACCTGCCATGCTGTCAATGCCAGAAAATCAAAAATGTTTCTTTATGAACACCATGAGCTCAAGAGTAAGTTTCTTGCTCTTACAAGAACAAATTACCACCCTGGTTCTCAGCTCAACCTGCACTGCCATTTAGATAGAAGACAACCTGCTTATATTTGGAAAATTAAAACATGATTCATTCAAGCCCAAAGCTTTAACCCCTTCTCAAGCCACTTCATCAGATCTGGCATTCTAGAAGATGGCAGAACAACTTGCTCGCATTGAAGAAGTAATTATCTCAAGCTTCTCCTAACACTTCATACCGGTATATCCCACGGAGAAATTTTGCTTCAAACAACACCCCTCAAAGGCCACATTTGTCTGCAACTACTCCATGGTTAGCACTTGAAGCCCCTCCGATCAATGCCCTAGTCGAGGTTGAAGAAGAATAACAAAATTACGAATAACCTTCATCCCCAGGCAGAGATGATCAAGATGTCGATGAACTGTCATCAGCAATCCAGCACTATGATAATTCTTCACCGGGAACTCCTCGTGCTATGATTATTTACTAATGCACAGCCTAGTTTGGTGGATGTAATCTGGAAACAAAACAACAACAAAACACAAAAATACCATCGACTATGATAAGACGGAATGATGACAAATCTGAAATATCAAAGTAAATTATATTAACATGAAATTGTTACAATCTCACCCATGAGGTACTTCAACAAGACTATGGGAGAAACTTTACAATTACACCTCTCGATGGCTTCTTCAACACACCTTTAACTGATGGCTTCCTTTGCACACTTCCTACAATATTTCTCACTACTTCTTTCTATCCTAAATGAGGGGGGTGGCCTCTCTATTTATAGAACTTCCAGGCTTATCCATCCTATCTCTAAGATAGGATAAGAAATCCACTCTGACGAATCATATTCCATACCTTAACTCTTATCTGTACATGTAAGCTTATCTCTTAAGATAAGATAAACCTTATCATTTTACATGGGTTCCACATTTTTAGAATTTTTACAAATAAAATACACAAAATATTTATGACCTCACTCCTTGTCCTTATTACCAATCTAATATTTCTAATTCCTAATCATGTAGACCCTACTTCTCTAATTACCCAAACTTTGACATTTTAACATTACCGGACCACTTACGACAAATATTTACTTTTTACAACATTCCTATTGTACTTTGACTATTACCGTACTCCACATTATTGGCGGCACCGTACTGACGCCGCCGTTATCTTCTATCGGACGCTACTACTAATTACACTTAACAACATCCTATTCCTAATACATATATTGATGAAATGGAAATTTTGGAGGAAAATTTTAGTGTCGACTGAACCGACTGGCGACTCTACAATCAAGTATATGGAATTTGAAGACGAAGAATCTGATAATGAAGAGGGTACGCAAGGAGATAGTCATATGTTGTTTTCACCCACTCTCAAGGAAAAGAATCAGAAGTTGTTGTCAGGATACAAAAAGAGAAGGTTGTGTCTAACACGCCTCCAACCATTCCTAAAAGAGGTAATCCTCTTCCTTCTCAACCTCCTATTAAGTCTTTTACAAAAAAAAATCATTTCCCCCCATCTCTCCTCCAAATCAACCTTCTTCTATTCCCATAAAGACCAGTAATCCTACCCTACTGCCACGAAGTGAGGGAATCATTCCCTCATCGACGCAACCCTTGGTCTCATTCGACATAATCGATCATGCTAAAAAGACCAAGATTCAAATGTCTGAGGCTGAATATCTTCAGTCAAACCCTGAGCAACTTGTAAGATTGACTGAATATATCCAAAGCCAAGCTGTCGTAACTTCCCATGTCTCCCTAAAAGGAATCCTTTCCACTCCTCCTGCATCTCGCATAAATGTGGCCTCGACTTCTGTGTCAAGCAAAATTGAACCTTTTTATCTCTCCCTCCTAATCAATGGTCACAAGCTAAGCAATTGCATAATTGATTCTGGAGCTTCCGATAATGTCATGCTGGTAAAATTCACCCATGCTTTGGGCCTCACTCTTACCAAGCCTTTCGGCATATGTTACTCCATGGAAACCAAACAAGTTCCATTGATTGGTCAGATCAAAGACGCACAGTTCACCTTTGCAGCATTCCCAGAGAAAAGAGTAAAGATGACCATCCTTGTTGTTGATATCCCAGTGGCATATGGAATTCTACTGGGAAGAAGCTTTTATAGAGAGGTTGGTGGAGAGATCCATATGGACTGGTCCAAGGCTAGAATCCTCGTCAAAGGTGTAATGCGGATATTAGAGCCTGAATCAAAAAAGAAGTACTTAGTCACCAATTCCGATGACCCCAAAGCCCAAATTGTCTTTGAATCATCAAGAATGGGGAACTACTTCTTATCTACTGAGTCTAATAAGATGGATGTTCTCATCCAAGAGGAGGACCTTAACAAGATATGGACGCTACAGTTTGATGGCAGTTGTGCAACTAGCGGATGCGGTGCTGGAGCTGTGCTAATATCTCCTGAGGAGGAGATTTTTCCTCTCTCTTTCAAGTTGCAGTTTTTCAACACAAATAATACTGCTGAATATGAATCTTTGCTACTTGACATGCAATCTGTAAAAGAAATGGGAATCAATAACCTAAAAGTACAAGGCGATGCCGAGCTAGTCATGAATCAAGTAAAAAGAATATACCAAGTAAAGAATGAAAGACTCAAGCATTACCACAATGAAGTATGGGGACAACATTGAGGAATTTGACACCTTCTCATATAAAATCCATTCCGAGAGCTTAGAATGACATGGCTGATTCACTGGCCGTCTCAGCTTCTCTCATGCTCCCTCATCCAAGGTTGAAAAGAGACACATATAGTATTGAGGTAGTCTTCTGCCCAAGCCTGTCAAATAATTCTCAGTACTAACAGGTATTCAATGATGACAATCAACTTATTTCCTTTTTGGAGAAGGCAGAAAATTTTCAATGAGCTTCATTTTAAAGGATCTACTTTTACATGTCGTGAATTTGTCACTGATTAAGCCAAGTGAATCAAAAGGAGGGTGATGGAATATGTCAACTTAAAGGAAATAAAATCCCAAAAGGTTTATTCTCTATGGAACGATTTTTTAACAAACATGATCATTTTGTCAGGGAGAAGTGGTAAGATGACCCTAACTCCTCTCCAGAGACTGGATCAGTTAATCTGGGTACTATTGAACACCCACAACTTGTGAACATTGGGAAGTGTTGCACACCTGAAGAGAAGCGATAAGTTTGTCAAACTGCTTAAGAAATATATGGATGTACTGACATGGTCCTTATGCTGATCTATTGTCTTTTAGGCTCGAAGGAAGTTAAGCATGACATCCCGTTAAAATAGGATGTCAAACCTTTTCACCAAAAAACAGAGGCACTATAATCCTAAGATCTCGGGTACCATCCAAGTGTAGAAATACAAAAAGATGTCTGGATGCAAGGATCATTTTTCCTATCCATCATAGTACCTATGTAGCAAACATTGTGCCATTGTGAAATAAGAATGGCAACATATGCATATGCATAGACTTCTGCAACTTGAATCAAGCATCCTTGAAGGAAAACTAACCCACTACCCATAATGGATCAAGTTCTGTAGGCAGTAACGTGGTTCAGAGATGTTTGTACATGCTTGATGGTTTTTTGAGCTACAATCAGATTGAAGTCTCGCCTGAAAACCGATTCAAAATAGACATTCACTACTCCCTAGGGCATATTTTCCTACAACAAGATGCCTTTTGGCTCTGATCAACCCTAGTGCCACCTTTCAGTGAGCAATGGACTTCGCATTCAAAGGTATGATGGGAAAGGTCATCAATTGTTTACTTGGATGACTTAACTGTGTTCTCAAAAAAGCAAAGCAATCATTGTGATCATTTGGAGAAAGTATTGATTAGATGCCGAGAACATGGAATTTCCCTAAATCCAAAAAAGTCCATTTTCAGAGTCACTGAAGGAAAGTTGTTGGGACATGTTGTAAGGAAGGAAGGGAAAAAGATAGATGTTGAAAGGGTTAATGCCATTCGGAGCCTTACTTTACCTACAAGAAGGACCGAAATTCACTCCTTCTTCAGAAAAGTGAATTTCCTTAGATCACTTTGTTTCCCGAACTTTACTCAAAAGACTTGCCACATATCAAATATGATGAAAGGGTCACAAACTTTCTGGTGGAGTGAAGAAGGAAAGATGTCATTCAAGGATATAAAATCCTTTTTTGCTCATGCACCAGTCCTGATATGTCCCGAACTTCTCTAGGGATTTTATCATGTACAGTTATGCATTTTTGCATATTGTATCGGCCCATCTTAATGGAAAAGAACTCTGAGGATGTTGAATCTCCAATAACGTTCATGATTTCTCCTCTCAATCCTCATGAATTGAAGATGTCTCAGTTGGAAAAGACATGCCTTCGCCATTCTCAAAGCAGTCAAGAATATTCTGGTACTACGTCCTGAACTCTCATACGATGGTGTTGGTTCCTAACATGGCAGTTAAGTCTATCCTAACTCAATAGGAGTTAGGAAGTTTACGAGGGAATTGGATCACAAAGGTCCAAGAATATGATCTAGACATAAAACCAACCAAGCTAGTAAGAGGAAAGGGCCTATGTCAGCTTATGGCTTAAAATGAATATTTAGAGGTCCCTAAAGAAAAAAATGATTGCATCAATGGAATGCAAGGCTAGCTAGAGAAAGCTGATTATCTGCCTATGGTTCTATTCGTTACGACTAGCGGCAAATAGTATTCCGATATCACTTTCTTTCCCACTTATGGAAAGTGTCCATGGCTCATCTAACTTCAAAGGATAAGTGTACCGTAAAGCTCAGAGTAGCTAAATATGTCATCTGGAATCACCGTTTGTACAAGCGGGGGATTAATGGCATCTTCTTGCAATGTGTTAACAAACTGCAGTAGGTAAAATTGCTAGAAAGTTTTCATTAATCATCCTGCGACGGTCACTTTTCCTCATCTATGACAACACATACGATCATCCAAGATAGGTACTATTAGCCAATGCTATTTCAAGATACAACCACCTGGGTAGCAAAATGCGGAGCTTTACCAACAGTTTGTTGATAAACCAAAATTGGCTTCTTTTCCCCTCAGGCCTGTCATTATTGACGAACCATTCATGAAATGGGGAATCGACTTTATCGGAGCACTGGCATCTCTAATCAAGTGTCAGAACATATTTATGTCCTAACAACAATGGATTAATTCACCAAATGGGTGGCAGCCATACCCATTAAAGAATTCCACCTCTGAAATTGTTTGCAACTTTATCAAAGAAAGTATCATTGTAAGGTTTGGTGTTCCATACAAGATCATTGTTGATAATGCTTCTGACTTCTCCTCATGGGAAATTATTGGTTTTTTCTATGAATATGGGATAACCTTGGCCCATGCCTCGAATTATTACCCCCAGGGGTAATGGTTAGGTAGAATCCAGTAATAAGAACTTAGTGACCATCATATGGAAGCTAGTTGATAAGAATAAGTGGTCATGGCACAAGTCATTATATGATGCTTTGTGGGTAGACCGTATTACTCCAAAAAGGTCCCTCAGTATGTCACCTTTTCAAGTATTATATGGAATCGACGCTGAGCTTCCCATTTTTGCTGAACTTCCCACCCTGCACTTAGGCGTACGATTGCAATCAAAGATGAGAATTTCAAGAATTCTCTTGAAAAGAGAGCCATGTATCTGATAGAGCTTGAAGAAAAGAGAATAAAAGTATTTTATAAGATTACCAAACATCATAATCAAGTCAAGAGACTGTTCGATCAAAAAGGCCAAGTAGAGATATTTTCAGGTAGGAGATCTCGTCCTTTTGTGGGACAAACAAAGAGAGCCAAAGGGCATGCACGAAAAATTTGATTCTCTATGGAGAGGGCCTTTCAAGATCAAGCAGCTCAACAGAGAGAATAACTTCTATCTCTCGTATGTAGATAGAAATGAGCTACCATTTCCCTATAACAGGCAACATATCAAAATATTCAGGAAGTAGAGCCTACTCTCTTCTTTGTACAATTTTCTTTAAGTTGTGTGTTTTCTTTTGTCGTGTGTTTGATTTCGTTGGTGGTGTGTTTTCCTTTTTGTCTTCACCCTTATTTTTGACTCTGTAATCCAATAGATAGGCACATGTTGATCTAGGATTCTCTACCCTTAAGCTTCGCTCAAAGATAGTCCCCAGAAAAGAGCCAGCTATTATCTTGTAAAGTTGATGAGGGCAATTTCGTAGGTAAACATACCGAAATTTTGTTTTGGTTCCCTGTTAAGGTCCCCTAGCATTCATATTGGTGTAAAATCCCTTTCCAAAAAATCTTGTTTTTTCGAACTTGGTCATTTTGGTCATTTTTTTGGCTAGGGCACATATTTTATTCATGTAACATCAAATGAATTTGCACCCCCTTCTATTCCTTTGGCTGCATCCTTTGGAGTGTCAACATTCACAAATGTTGTGCCTTCCCATGTTGTGCCTTTCTCACCTGCGCCGAGGTGCATGCGCCACCTTGTCGACATTAAAATTCTTGCACACCTTTGAATGGTGCGCCAAAGCACTGAAGAAGGCAATGTTGACATTCTTGAATCAGTGTCAATGGTGCACAAATCATTTCATGTTGGCAACTATTTTGGTGCACCCTTCGAAAAAAGTTGGGTAGTGCACATTTATTACGCCTTTTGCTATAAATAAGCGCATCCGACCTGTCATTTTCACAATTGAAAACACGTGAAAAGATATATTCCTCTACACCTATCAGTGCTCTTATCATCCCCGTGTCGCTTTACGTCATGTTCATGGGCCCCGCACCGTTTCTTCCATCTTATATATTCCTGGTAAGTGATCCTTGCTTTTCTTGTGGTGATTGTTGTTTTGGTTTGGCTGTATTGTTTTCAGGAGGTGGTTATTGTTAAAAACAAAGAAATAAATCTAAAGTAAATAAAACAAAACCTCCAACCTGTTTTTCAATCTTCTCTCCCCCCCAAACCAGGTTTTACCCTCCTTCTAAATCTATTTCCCTAGAGGGATTTGTCTTCGGAAATGAATCTAGGACCCTCTTTACTCTGTTCCCCTCGCTTTTAAAATCTATGTTGAAAGAGGCCAAAAACCATGAACCTGTGTTAGAGAGAGAGAAAATTTAAAGTTAATATATCCAAAGCCATGGATTTTTCTTTGGTGTAAACAAACTCACAGTCGTTACACAAAACGCAGTCACGCCATTGGGTGCATTGTCCCTACCTACAACATGCTTTTCTCCCTGTGCTTTATAAAAACTCAAAACCCTAGTGCAGGTACAGGTGCAAATCCAGCTACACCATGAGCATCTCAATGTCATGTAAACTCTCATTGCACTGCGCCAAAATCCCCTTGGCGCACCGTAACTCAATGATGCATCCTTTAATTATGTGCCCTTTGGCACATAAAAATGTTTTGAAACATGTTTCATATCTGCACCATTGGTGCACCCTGTCACCTTGCAACACCAAGATAATCTGCACCCAGTTTAAACCCTTCATATGGCACAGGCACACATCCTGCCTGACATCAACATATGAGTGTTTTGTGTAATATTTCTATGTCGTGCACCCCTTTGCATTGTTTTTATCCATGCAACACTCTCCAGCATTGCGCCTTGCTTTTCTGACCCTGCAGCCTGTAGTATAGCTGCGCCCTACACCCAGAAGCTTCTAAATTACTAACTTTTCATTCTATAAATTTTTTATGGATGATCTGACAGCTAACATGGCCCTTCTATAGTGGACTTCCTTGCTTCTTCTTGCAGATCAGCAACTGAACTCAGATTCACACATGTCTTCATCAAGTAAGAGGCCAACCAAGTCTAAGGGTAAGGCCAAACTCACAGAAGAGGAAATGAAGTACAAATACCAAACGGTCAGGATGCCCGAGTCCCTTGCAGAATGTGACTTGGACATAAGGGATTCAGAACTTGGCCACATTGATATGGAGGATTTCTGGGCCAGAACCAGAAGGGTCACAGGTAGTCCGTGGATGGAAAAATTGGTCGGAAGTGGTTTACACTTCACTGGGGGAATTCCCGTGAGTGCAGTGAACAATGAATTCATGATGGTGGTGGCCCGCTACTACAATAAGGACACAAGGTGTGTCGAGAATGAAAAGGGTGAGGTTATAATCAACCTCACTACCCAGCATTTTGAAATTATGTTGGGTATCCCCCACCACTGGCACTTCGTAGCAATAAGCCAAGAAGACTGCATAAAGGCATGGGATGAAAATGAAGACAAATGCATACAGCTAATGAATGAAGTATATCTAAAGAACAAGAAGGTGATAACCAGGTGGCCACAGGTTATTCATCACAGTAACTTCTCAGAGGAGCTAAGCGACACCATTACCATCTTGAGTAGGGTGTTTGGGCTTCTTGATGCCCATTACTTCCACAAATGGATGCTCAGGTATCTGGAAACTATGAGCAAAAATGTCCCAGATCAATGTTTTGAATGGGAAGAAATCATCAGTAGCACCATCTCTGAGCAACTCCAACAACTCTCAACAATGGGGAGGTTCTACATGAACTCCTACGTGGTATACACTGATGCTTCCGAAAGAGATTACCCAGCACTGAGCCGATGCGGGGTGTGGCCCCAAGTGAAAATATATGAATATTATCCAGAGTTGAGACTGGAAAACAACATCGCGCAGTTCAGCAAGATTAACGATGCCTTCTTCTATGGCATCATCTACCTATTGAGGCCCAATATGACTCATGGTCAGACGACCAAGAGCATAGTAACTTCCACAGAGAAGTGGGGGGCATTATTTACGCAATTCCCCACTTTCACCTATCTCAGGGCCGCCAACTTCTTAGGGGAGCCCACCAAACTACCAAGGTATGCGGGGCCTAAGCTGATCCTATTGGAGCTGTCCAGGCAGCTTATCACATATCATGAGAAGTGCCTAAAAATAAAGAAGGGTGGAACTCCATTCCCCCTCACAGTGGGTAGGTACACCTACACTTCTCACACCAAATCCCAGGAAATGTTTGTAGAACTAGAGTTGCTTAACTTTAAACATAATTTCCCGGCAAGGTTGACCTTTGATCCTCGTAATTTCCTCTCAAAGGAAAAGCTCGATCCAATCCATGTCCCACAGATCAAGGATATTTACATTGACCTGTATCACGAGGTCAAGCTCAGAAGGAAGGATCACTCCCACCTGGCCCTAGTAGAAATTATCCAATATGGCGTGGCCATTGTCCCGAAAGGTTTCCAAATGACTGATCAAGAAGTTGATTAGGTCTATCTAGATATGGATGGGGAAAATTGGCCATTTTGCTGAGATAGATAGAACAAGGGCACCTTAAACTATTAAGGAGAGGGTTAAGGGAACTTTGTAGTACACAGAGCATTGGTGCAGGTATAACGGTCTCATCTACCTAGGGGTAGACTTCACCACGTCTCCTTTAGGCAATGCACCTGCTAGACCAAAGCACTTGCCAAAGGGAAAAGGGAAAGACAAAGAAGGGGAATCAAGCGCTACTCAAGAGCAAGCTCTCGAGAGTCCTCCTTCTACCTCCCAGGAGCAGGTAGTAACCCTGGTATCTCCAGAGAAAGAAGTGGTGGTAAGTGTTCCAACGGGCACATCCACTCAGGATGTTGCCACTGCTGTAACTGCTGAAGTTCCCACCGTCCCATCTCCCGCTCCTCCTTCCCCTCCTCGCGTCACTCAAGCAACCACTCCTTTGGTTGTGTCTTCTCCCCCATCTTTTATTGTTCCCCCTTCCTCTTCCTCCATCTTCTCGTCCCTCGCGGAGCTGTCCCCTAGTATTTCTTCCCTCATCTCTCAGATCCCTTCTGCCCCCATAGTTTCCTCTCCTATAGTGACTCCTACTCCTATGAGTGCTAGAGTTTCAGCTTCTTTATCAATACCACCACCAAGCGTCTCTACCCATTTCCCCTTGTTCATTGTAGCTTCCCCTTCTTCTTCCTTTGTTCCCTCCTCTCCCTCTAGTCCCACTCCCTTAAGTCCATAATGGATCTCCAAGCACCTGAGCCAGCATAAGAGGAAAGTCCCCATTACACCTATGGACTTCTCCATAATCCCAACAAAAGGAGCTAAGAAGCAAAAGCCAATAACCCGCTTCTCTCAGAGTGCTTCAGATGAAAGGGTAATGGAGATCACATACCCTGATCCCATAAAGGACAAAAAGGATATGTCTCCTACAGATTATACAGTGACACAGGTCACGATGGGAACACCCTTAGAAATCCTACAAGGAGAGGCCCTATCTGCAGTGGATTCCCATTGCAAAAAGCTTTAGGAGGCAAAGGAAGAGAAAAGGATACTAAAATAATAGAACATACATCTTCTCCAAGCCCTGTAGAAAATGTGCAGTGCACCTCCTACAACTGCCACTGAAACTCCTAAGGCCCTTAGTCAAGAAAAGATAAACCAATACACCAAGGTTAGCGAACAAGGTATGGCAGTATCCACCTGGAGAGATCAGATCCTCAAAGATAGTGAGGAAGTAATCATATAGTTCACAGAGCTATATCAGAATATTGATCAGGCTAACAAGGACCTCCAGGCGATTACATGATCTATCTCCCAAGAGTTGGACCATGCTAGGTTACAACATGAGACGCTCCAAAAGATACTCGACTGCCCAGTCAATGACTTAGTGAAATTCGGTGTCTTCGATCACCCCAGAGCACCCAACAAAGTCCTTGCTGCTTTGGACTATCGGATCGATCAGATGGAATTTGTCTTGAAGAAATTGATAAAATCAAGGAGGAAGCCTTTGATGCAATGCATCAAATGGAGTAGATTGTCCTAAGAATTTCTCCAGGATTACTCACCCCATCATACGCCTTGAGGAAGGCAGATGACATTATTCGGATCTTTCAGGAAATCACGTCACAAGGGTTAGGGTCAGAAGTGACTTTTGATGCAGAATCTATCAACAAGCTTCTATCCTGCCGCGACTTTATTGGATACCTGATGGAGGTAGGTAATGAATACTTCAAGCTCCCTGAGAGACTCAGAGATGAACGGGAGACTTGTGAAGTCATCGAAGATCACACCAAGGGTCCTTCTCAGGATCAACTTCAACCGATGGTTAGCAAATTGATGGAATATCGGGCTCAATTCCACATTTCCTCTCCTGAGTAGAAGCAAGATACTCCCTTCTAGCCGCGAGATGACGAGGAATAGGCTCCTTCCTCTTAGGATGTTCTCTTTTTGTAATATTTAAAATTTTGTTGGCACAAATGATGACATCATCCATGTTGCACCATGAGATGTTGTCATCCACCAAATTGCCCAAAGTCAGCAGTTGACTTTTAGATATTTTGTAAATATTTTGTAATTAGTTGTTGGTTTCTTTTTTCCTTCTCTCTCCTTCTCCTTCTATATATACTTGGGTATTTGTTTTATTCAAGGTGGTGGACATTTTTTAGATGAAAAATAGAAGTGAGAAGAAAAGGCTTCGTACTTTTTGTAATAGAAGAAAAAATTAATACAAATATTGAGAATTTGTTATGAATACATGTGTTATGTGCATCAGACCTTTCTTATGTCATATCTGTGTGTTTATTCTGTTAGATCTATCTCTACATTTTTTTCATTTTCTCATCAGTATTGCTTTGTTCATTTATGCAAGTAGGTTTGGCTCCGTTTATTACCAATCCTAAAACATAAACCCTCTAACCTTTCTACTTTGGAATTCATTTCTTTTCTCCCTTCAGATCTATCCTACCTCCTCTCCTCCCTTCGTTCCTTTCTTATCACAGTCAGAAATACCCCAACTGGGATGAGATCCCAAACCCCTTAAGGCAGAATACTGTAGGACTTGCGTAGATTCCTGCTGGTAGAATAGCAATAAACCAGTTTCACTTTGTTGTCTCAAAGAGGGGCTATGCCCTACACACTGTTGGCTAGTCTATCCATAGATCTTCCCAACCGATAGATTTTCGGACCAACATGTTTTCAAATAACATGGGTAGAAACATAAATGAATAAGTACAGTTATGTATTTGTAAGTTTGGAAAAATTATCATCATCCATGAGAATGGAATCAAGCTACACTAGTGAATGTATTACAGTATTAAAACTGTATATTTTACATACATTATGAAGCATTGAAATAAATCATAATTCCAATCATGGGTACTACTTGAAGGAGGAACAATAATCCTTGGTCTAATTACGTCAGAAGGAGTTACTTTCAACATTGGCACATAAGTGTAGATCCTATTAAAATTACACAACTCATTTGCAGTAAGAAATAAAGACAAAGGTTGTAGCTACATGTTGCATTTACTCACATTGATGTTCCCAAGATAAATGCAGAAGCTTTGGGACTCAATACTAGAACACAAATGACACATTTTCTCAGCATAATGGTTTCTAAATGTGCATATCTAAATGTTCAACCACACATAATAAGGGAAGGAGACCTCATGAAATCAAATAGGAACAAAATGTACCAAGAGAATGGTGTTCTGGAGCAGAAATATGAGCTAAACCCCATCAGCTATTTTACAAAATCAGTCAAGAAGAATTGGATGTGAACTTAAAACTTCATATACATGTTGTATTTAATCCTTCTTGACCAAATTTTGGATATAAGATGTAATTTTTCCACCCATCAACTATTTCAAAAGGTTGAGTACAATATTACTTTGATTCTCACAATAAAATTTCTCATAAATCTACATAAAGAGTGGAGAGCTACAAGAATTCTAACAAATTTTTCCTTGTTTCATACATTAACTAGAAAATTAGATACACAATCAATCCATACGCCATACAGTTTAAGGGTCGGGTGATCATTCACGAATACGAAGCCCATCTTTAGGCAGAGAGAAGGAAGATAATCATAAATTATTGCAGTTACCCATAAAACAATTAAAATGCAAGCCCAACTGGCATGAATTGGTTACGACAATTAACTCATTCAGTAATATAATGGCACATGATAATGAGCAAGAACAAAAACAGAGCAAATGACAAGTAAAGCATCGACCCAACTCGAGGAAATAATACGATAAACAATGACATTTTCTTTCCAAACAACGACTTATGCACAGGTAAGAACTTGTGTGAGTTGGGTTTCAAAATAAATCAATGTATGGTGAATATACAAAGAAGGAAGCTCAAACCCTAAGAGAATGGTGAAAAAGAAGGCCAGAGCATCAATAATCAGAGCAACTAACAAATCATTAGGTCAAGAAGAAGTGGTTCATTCTATTTCACATGCCATGGCCATCAAATTTGTTATCATACTTTCGCAAGAAGATAGAATTACAGAGAAAGGAACTTACCAGTTTCTGTTGAAACCCTCGAATTGAGTCAAGTGCAGAGGTAGAATAAAGACCCAAAACCCCTTCTCACTCTCAAAAATTTGTGAAAGTATCAAACACGAAAAATCAAAAAATTACAAAGTAAGTTTCAGTATAAATTGAGGGAAAGAACCGAAAGAAGGTGCATAAATGCATAACAATACATAAAGTTCACGTTTTCTAAATGAGAGTATGGAAATCTTAAATCTTAGAGAAGTGAGATCCCATCAATAATGGCTGTCGTTCACAACCAAAATCTCACACGAAGATCACACAGAGCTCAGGAAAAATAAATATGGTAGAAAATTCAGGGATACTCTTGCAAGGCTCACCACAAAGACTATAGAAGGCACATATTCAAGCTCAAAGAAAAAATCAATGGTGGCACGAGCTAAAGAAAAATTGAAGAAGAAAAAAAACAAATCTCACAAGAGACAGAGAGCTCCCAGATGCATAAACGATGGTGACCTTGTATCACATAGAGCTCAAACCAGAGGAAAAATAATAGAGCAGCTAAGGAGAAACCTTAAGAAAAGTATCAGAGCTTCAAATTACAAAGAACCAAGCTTGAAAACATCATTCATGGAGGTATGGAAAAAAATTTCCAAGGCTTCGCCCTCCAAATCAGGAATGCATGCAAATGATCAAATTTTAGGTTACAAATAAACTTCTCCAACTATCCCACAACAACCTAACACAACCAGTGGGTTAAGGATCAACGGTTCATAATCAAGAAGTACGTAAATCAACATTCAAAGATCAATCACCAGGATTAATGAAAACCACTCACAGATCAAAAATGGAGATTGGTTCATGCACTAGATCGAATGGATACCAGAAAAATGTCAATTAATGTGACCCCAACTACCCCATCTGCTAGGTCAAAACCCTAATCAAGGGTGCAGAAGAATTAAGGATCAAAAATCAAGTAGAATAGATCGACAGTCCTCATAAAAAGGAGGTGATCCAACTGAAGCCCATAACTCAACCAGGATTCAGAATATGCTAACGTTTCAGGCCATATTAAACCCTAAATAAATCAAGGGTTAGCAACTTCACCGAAAAAAGAAGAAGGTTCAACTCATCATGCAAAGAGGGGAAAAAACCCATATTAATCAAACAAAAAACATTTCCATTTACCGATTAAGGGTCCAAATCCTTAGTGCTTTTCAAAAATCAAACACCGACAACAATAATCAATAGAATTATTATTCAAAAGGAAAACCCTAGCCTTTTCTATATAAATCAAAGGTGGTGGAATGTATTATTACATTGACCTTCTAAGGTCTAAACTTATATGCCACAAGTTTTTGAAATTCCGACACCCACATGATCAAAAAGTAACCAAGCCTTATGATTGTAATCTACCTTAGCTAAGGTATTATTATTAAAGGGGTACATATATGCCATTTAATGTATGTCAAACTCAAAACCAAAGGATAATGATTACCTTAAACCCCTTGTAGATACCTTAAATTTTCCAAAATCTTATTCTTAAGAAGATAAATTAAAAGAAAGGCATGCATCTTTTGCATGTGAGCAGAAAGACAAGGACCAACTATTGACAAGTGTCACATCAATGCACTAGAAGATAGAATAGAAAATAATACAAACATATGTCAACATCAAAACCTGCAAGTGGTCCCCACACATTGGTGAATTATTTTTGTAAAGTATTACAAATAAAGGAATTATTTTTTCTCACACAAAGATGTTATTTTTTTCATGTGCATCCAAGGGGCAGGATTAATGTACTAATTTTATAATTACAAATAGATCAATTTGTAAGTGTCACATCAAGCACTAGAATAAAAATATTACATGCACATTGGAGGAGACTTACATAGCAAGCAAAGGCTATTATTAGCCACATTATTCATCTTACTTTGTTAAAAATAGATCAGTCAACTGCAGTTTGACTGGGATGTATTTTTGTAATCAAGGGTAATAATATCTCATTGTATTAGAATGCATATTTTTATTCCCTTATTTATTCATAATAAAGGGGTAATATTAGCATGCATGGGCGAGTATAATTTTTAACCTATTTTTAGAATGGGATGGGTGGATAATTCTGCTATATTGTGTGCAATTTCAAAGCACAAAAGGATTTTTTGGACATAGGAGTGCTGAAGAAAATTTTGCCACTTTTTCCCTTTGAATGAGGATTGATTCTTTCCTTTATAATTATTTTCAGTGGTGTGTATATCTTATTAATCCTTGTGAATGTCAAATTCCCTGATTAATCATCTTACCTTGTTGTAAATTTAGTAATTTATGCATAACATTAGTGTGCATGTTATCTTACTGTATTTTTTTGATTCCTTCCCTCAATACATCAAGTGTTTTACCTTAATATTATGTTGAAAACTATTGGTTTGTGCATTCAAGTTTCATTCTTAAATTGATTGTGCATATACTCATTCAAATCCCTCAACAATTTTGGAGTATTACCCCAGTTTATAATTCATTTAGATTCATCTTTTTACCCTCAAAACCACTAAAAATTAGTTTAAGATACATCAAAAAGGAACCAACCTTGATACTAGAGACTCACCTCAACAATACGTATACCCACATACCTGATTTGTTTCCATTGTATCTATAAAAGAGAGAGATTCAGAGCAAGCTTAGAACACATGTAGTCCTCTCTCTATAGGTTGCACTTTCGAGAGATAATAGGTCTCAAGCACAACTTTTTAAGGGTGAATCAAATGCGTAAGAAAGGTTACAATCTGGCATTTCATGATAAAGGCTGTGATATAACTAATGGAAAAACAGGGAAGAAAGTAGCTAAATCTAAAAGGACCAAAAATAACATTTATGTTCTCAAGGAAATAAACAATGAAAAATGCTTCACAAGTAAAGCGGATGACAATTGGCTATGGAACATAAGATTGGGACATATGAGTTTATAAAATATTGTAAAATTAAGTGCTAAGGGTGGTGTAAGACACATGCCAAGGATCGTAAAGCAAATAGATACACTTTGTAAAGCATGCTTGCATGGTAAACAAATAAGAAGATCAATCAAAACCAAGGAGTACTCGACCTCAAGACCCGTGGAACTGATCCATATAGATTTTTGTGGGCCTATAAGAACTGAAATTTTTCAAGGAGATGTTTATTTCATGCTCCTAACAGATGATTACACCAGAATGACATGGGTAGCCTATTTGAAGCACAAATCAGAAGCTCTAGAAATATTTAAGTCCTTAAAGGAACTTGTGGAAAATGAGAAGAACACCAAAATAAAATGTTTAATATCAGATAGAGGTGGAGAATTTTGGTCCAATTAATTTAATGCTCATTTTGTGAAGAACATGGGATTTGAAGATAATTCTCATCTACCATAACACCTCAACAAAATGGAGTTGTTGAAAGAAAGAACATAATTGTACAAGAAATGAAAAGAACTACATTGAATGAATCCAAACTTCCTAATAACTATTGAAGTGAGACATTCTATAAAATTTTCTACATATTTAACAGAGCACAATTGAGAGTGAATAGTAGCAAGACACCCTATGAACTATGGAAAGTAAGGATAAAAAATGTAAAACACAAGTGTTTTTGGAAGTAAATGTTACATCAAAAGAGATGAAGATAACTTGGGAAATTTTGACTCTAAGTGTGATGAAGGCATGTTTCTTGGCTACTCATAAATTATTGTAGCCTATAGATACTACAATAAGAGGCTACAAAAGGTGATTGAAATTACAGATGTAAAGGTTGATGAGTCCTACTCTTCCAAATTCAAAACTCAACCTAAGGAAAACCATGAAGATCAAGAATATGATGAAGAAGTAAGAAGTACACATGAAGGAGTGGAAGAAGTGGATGAAAGGAAAGACACCAAGACACCCTCAAGGAAAGTCAGGAGATGCCATCGAGATAATAATATTATTGGTAACAAAGATGTTGGCATTATCACAAGAAGAAGACTAAGAAATCAACAAATTCAAGAAGACGTAACACTCCTATGCATGATAGAACCTAGGAATTTCACAGAATCTAGCAAGGATCAACATTGGGTGGATGACATGAATGAATAACTTGATCATATTTAAAATAATGAGACCTGGGAGCTTGTACCAAGACCAGAAGACAAACACGTGATACGAACAAAATGGGTATTCATAAATAAATTGAATGAAAAATGAGAAGTAACAAGAAACAAGGAAATACTTGTGTGCAAAGGCTATGTTAAAATGGAAGGAATAAAATTTGATGAAACATTTACACCAATGGCAAGGATGAAATCAATTAAACTTTTTTTGGCTTACGCGACTTAAAAGAAAATTATATTTTTCTAGATGGATGTTAAATCAGATTTTCTCAATGGCTTCCTAAATGAAGAGGTATATATTGAGCATCCTGATGGATTTTCACTGACCCATGACAAAAATTATTTGTGTAGGTTGAAAAAGGATTTGTATGAAATTAAACAAGATCCTAAAAGGAATGATAACAAGATCGTACCAAACCAAGAACATAGATGCTAATCAAACACCACGATCAATAAGATGAAAGAAATTTGCCAGAATATATTTACATAAAACCTTTGCAAAAAAATGAGCAACAATACTATATATTATTATGGAACTCAATGCAATACATCGAGAATGGACCTTGCTTAAATAGGAAAGGAATAACAATCTAAGAACCAGTCAAGGTTGTAGATCAAGCCATAAATTAAGGAAATAAGTAGTCATCAAAGAAATAGTCAAGACCATAGATTTCGGAGAGAACTAGACATCAAGGATCTATTCAATACCTTAGATCAAGGAAAGAACTATACCTAACAACTAGATAATATCTCCTAATATCTAAATAAGATAAAATAAATATCCACACACATAAGTGGGTGAGGATAAATACAATAAAGGTAAATAAAGTACCTAGGTGAACATGAGCTAAGGTAAATATCTACTCTAACAGCTCCTAGAGTTTGGTATAACATGATGGATTCATACCTTCTTGAGCAAGGATTTAGAAAAGGTGTTGCTGATAGTAAACTCTATATCAAAGAAGAAGGAAATCATCTTCTTATTTTCATCATGTATGTGTATGATATTATATTTGGAGGAGATCATGATAAGATGACGTGTGAATTTTTTGATATGATTATCTAAGAGTTTGAAATGTCTCTTCTTGGGGATCTCTCATTCTTTCTAGGGTTACAAAGCAGTCATTCAAACAAAAGTATTTTCATGTTCCAAACCAAATACATCAAAGAAATGCTTAAAAGGTTTAGGATGGAATAATGCATACCTATAGGAGCACCAATGGACGAAGGTTGCAAGTTGAGAAAAGAAGATAACTCACCAAAAATCGACAATACTTTGTATACATCCATGATAGGCAGTCTCCTCTACTCCACAGCTTCAAGACCTAATATTATGTAGTTTGTGGGCCTTGTTGGAATATTTCAAGAAGATCCAAGGGAAGCACACTTTAAGGTAGTCAAAATAATTTTGAGATATCTCATAAGAACATTTAAATATGGACTCTAGCATCCCAAAATAAATGACTTCAACATAAAATCATATATGGATGTTGATTGGGAAGGAAGAATTGATGATAGGAAGAGTACAAGTGGCAGTGCATTCTTTGTTGGAAATTTCTTAGTATCTCAATTAAGCAAGAATCAATCATCAGTGGCACTCTCAACATGTGAGGTAGAGTACATATCTTCTACAATGTGTTGTACTCAAGTTATTTGGATGAAATAGACATTAGAGGATTACAAGGTAAAATTAGATAGCCCAATTCCTTTTCTCTGTGATAGTACTAGTGCAATAAATGTCTCCAAAAACCCTTTTTTCACTCGAACAAAAAAATCCCAATTAGATATCATTTCTTGAGGGAACAATTCAATGACATTAAAATCAGTGTTGAGTATATAACCACAAAAGAATAAATTGTTGATATCATGACAAAACCACTGCCAAAAGAAAAATTTGAGCATATGAGGAATGACTTGGGGGTTATTTTTTATCCCACCAAAAACTAGAAAGTGTTGATACATGGTAAGGGAGAATTCTCATGAAATGTCAACTCCTAAATAAGTGCAATGAAGTCTTCATGAGAGGGAGAGTTAGTATACTAGCTCATTTCATCAAAATATGCATTAACTCAGGGGAGCAGTGTTGTAGTTCATACTAGGTGTGCCAAAGCTATACAACTAAGTGAGAAAAATTAGCATAGGGGGAGCCTTTTGATCATTTTGCAGAATCAATGGCCCTTTTTCATAGATGTCAAAGGAGGTGAGAGTGAAATCATAAATTAGCATGTAAATTCTTTTGCCATTAAGGGTTCAATGTTTCTGAGATTTTTTTTGAGACAGTTGTCATCAATGATAAATGGGGATTTTGTTGGATCTTTTTCATTGTCGTTGGTGTTATCATTGATGTAAAGTTGCATTGATGGAAAAACATGTTGTTCAGGTGGAGTGCTGAGTAGACTTCTCAAGTTCAGTCAGGTATGAAACAAGTGTTAACAAGTCTGTAACAACTTCAAGAAGAAGTTCAACAAATAATCTATAAGAGAAATGTGAAGGTTCACTGGTAGTGCCATCTCTTAGAAAATTTATAGGTGATTGCATGATGATGGAATTGAAGGATAATAGGTGTTTCAATTGTTCATTGGTGTGCGGCAGTCTCAGACATGTACATGGTGCAATAAGAGTGTTTAGAATATTATTCAAGGTCATTTCCAGTTCAAATGATGAGTTAGGAGCCCTTTTGAGGAGTTAGAGAAAGCCACAAATATAAGAATGAAACCACCAAAGTCTAAGTGGAATTTGTGGAGGATTATAGAGAGTCGTGGATATAAGAATGAAGCCACCAAATTCTAAGATGAAGCCGTGCAGGATTAGAGAAAGTCGTGAGTAAAAAAAAAGTTTTGCAAATAGTAGAATGATGCCGTGATAAAAGAATGAAAGCTACAGATGACTAGAAAGAGTTACGGGTAAAGGAGGAAAGCCATAAAACATAGGATAGAGCCACGATATAAAGAAGAAAGTCGACAAAAGCTACAAAATGGTACATTACAGATCAGATAGGAGTTCTAGGAATAAATAGATGAAAAGGATCAAAGGTAGAGTATTGCAGACTGAATGTGATAATATGGAATTGGTGCGCCATGAATAAGTAAAATCTAATTTTTTGAATATCTCGAGATCTAGGTGTCATAATTTAATGTTTTTGTAATTTTTCAAAAGATAGTTACATTCTCTATGTCTTAAAATAGAAAGATATTGATTTTAAGGTATAAATTAATATCAGAGAGAGATTTTTTTATATTCCTTTTGAACATTTGAAAATCCTAGATTGATGAGAATTTTTTTTTTAAATTGTCTCATAACCGTTCCTTGTTCCTCTAATAACATTTTGGACAATTAATGCACTTATAAAATAAAAAAATCAAGTACGAGAGTGGAAAATAAAAATAATCTAATCTATTTAAAGCCTGATGTGAAGAATGTTGATGGGGCATGTGAAATGAGAAAAATGTATGTGGATGAGCTTAAAAGAGTATAATCAAGCCATAGGTTTAGAGACAGAAACAAAAACTTGAATGAATCTTTAATAAAATATTGACTAGAGATGAACACAAAGACTCATAATCAATTTAGATAGATGCATGAAGACTAAGATAAAGCCAGAGAATGTTTGAAGATGGAGACAAAGTGATGTAGATCTGTGTGTAAAAATAGAAATAGAAAGGTTATCATAATCCTTTGTGTAAGAAATCTCGGCACTATTTGATCCATTTTTTTGTAATATAATATTCTAAATGGAAGTTTATATTATAGGGGTGGTTGCTCTTTGAAAGTTGTAGCTTGCTAAATTTACTGAGTGTGTGCTTAGTTTTCTTCAAGTGTGTGCTTAGAGAATCTAAAGTGGTTGCTTCATAGGCTAAATGGATACTCAACTGAAACCAAGATCATTGTATGCTTTGGAATTAGTGTTCCTAATTAAGCCTTAGATTCACAATGGGTTTTTCTCCCTTTAAGGGTGTTTGTATCCAAATTGATTCTCCCTTGGAAACCGAGCTACATCACAGATTTAGCAAGACACTAAGAGACAGACAGATCATATTATGAGTCATTTTGTAGCTGGGGAGGGGATTCATCTAACTCTTTGTCACTCGGGCATCAGAGAAATGGATAGCCCCTTCATTAAGGATTTGATATATCCTCATTGCTTTAGTCCATGCCTTTCACCCAGGGTGAGAGGACCCATTTTCTAACCTCTGTCGGTGAAGGAGAATAAAGATATCCTTCATTGCATGAATTTGAAAGGAAACCTTGAGAAAATATGATCAATGCACCACAATTTAACTCTCACGAGTGTTCACTTCTATAGAATGGTGAGATTTTCTAAAACATGGTTAAGGTTACTACAGACATTATGGAATCTTGATTTTTTCTGCATATTTTGGCAGTAGAATTTATTCATTTGTGGACACACAGGGAAAACAGGGGTAGTTTAGGTAGGATTCATTGTTTTTGAATAATTTTGGTGGGAGATTGAGCAGGATACACTTGATTTTTCTAGATCTTTGAGAACCTTCAAAAAATTTGGAAAACTAAATGACATAATGCTTCATAATAGCTAAAATATTCCTTCAACTAGAAGGTGTGCATCAATGGAGGCCCATATTTGCATGGTTTCACATAATCTCCAAGAATTTAACACAAAGGCTTGAGCTAAAGACTCAATAAAACATCAAAGACCCCTGGTTCCTCATGCCTAAGATACACTCAAAGGATTACAGACAATCTTTATCAACAAAATGATAGTAAAGTGATTTTAAATTGTTTGTCTCATTACAGGATGAAGGCTCTTCTCGTAATGAAATTGCAAATGCCACTAAACTATCATAGGGACTGGATCCTATGTGATTTTGAGGGAATTTAACACAAGATTGCAATAGGAACAAGAAAAACTATTTGCAGACATTCTGAAATAAAGAAGACATAAATTTTCTCAAGATTAACAAAGATTAATTTGAAGTTGATTAGATTCATCAGCAGGGGAAATTTTCTTTGAATAGTCTCAGATATTTTCAATGGTCGTACACTCGTAACCAACTTGACTTGATTGAAATCTAAAACATAAGAGATTAACAGGTTTCTCAGATGGTCTCTTAGGAAGATGGGCTCTCTCAAATTTTCTCTTAAGAATTCAACCCCTGACCATTTGCATGACTAAAGCATGCTTTTTATAGCACTCATTTACATTAAAGCTTTCCCCTAAAGAAAATAATATTTGAGTAACCTTTGTTTGTTACATATTCGATCATGATTTTCAGAAAATGACGTTTATCAGACTTACAACAAAAAGTTACCAGTTGTTCAAAAAGGTGAATCATTGCAAACATCTCCATCATTGTTTTAACTGGGGCTCCTAGTCAACTCCTCTAGCGACAATTTTTTTATCCTTTTCACCTACAACCTCCATTTCCCATTATTTCCTCTATAACTCTGCTTTGTATTCAGCTTCTCAAGTAATTTTGCATTTTTTGCAAGTGCTCGAGAAATTCCAACTTCAAGATATCAACCTTTACATTCATTAGACTCACCAATTAAGTTTTAAATTTCATTTAATTGCACTTTGCAGATAAAAACAACAAGGGGTTTCATCAAAAACAATGAAAAATAATGTGTATTCGCATCTCCAGGAGTCTTTGAGCACGTTAACGATGAAAAAAATATATGCATTGTGCCATAACTATTGAATATGCCCTTTCACAAATTTAAATTAGAGTCGTCCAAGTGGAAGATTAGAGTCGAAATGGGCCTAGGGGTGCCTTTTACATTTTATGACTTTTGGAGAAAATGCACAATTTTCAAATTTTGCGCGGGCCTTCCTCGTGCCCTTTGCCCATACAGGCTTGATCATGTGGCCTTTGAAAAAGTTTCAGCCTATTGATGGAGCTAGCGATGACCTCCATGTGTCTCACTGGCACACTTTTGACCCCTATGCTTTACAAAAGTGGAGAAACTTTCCAAGCGTGATTTCACTCAAGTGACTCAGCTTCTGGTAGACTTGTTGAAATCTTTTGATGTGGGCCCTAGTGGAAGTTGCCGCGTGCCTAGGGTCTTATAACTTTGCTCCTTTGTACAAAAGGGGAAAAAATTGTAAAATGCTTCGGTGACTAGCCTCCCCACTTGTAACTTGGAAATATGCCACATGTCCTTCTTCGGCGCTCTTTCAAAAGTAAGAATTTTAGGGGCAAGTCCACTTCTAACTTCTAATGTGGGCCCTCAACGTGTCCCAGTTGCCTTAGATTAAGTTGCTTGAAATTTTCTCCTTCATACAAAGAAGCCAGCAAAAAATTCAAAATGTTCTGCCGACCTGCTTCCAGCTGCTAAGGTAGGACATGAAAGGCAAATACTCACATGAGCCTTGGCCTTCGATGTGTCAATGGTCTAGACAAAGCTACACCGGCCGCATAAAAAAATATCTAAGTCTAGGTAGGGTCAATGAAAACCAATCACGAGACTCCTCGGTGTAACTCCGTGGGGCAAACGGATTTGGAAAATTTTTACAAATGTATAAGGACCCATCCACAGTGCATCAAAGTTTCCAAGTTTTCCAAAAAGACCTCGTGCCTAGGATCCCACAACAACACCATATCTCCCAAAATGAAAGCACATGGAGTACACCTTCTGGGGAAACAACTTCTTCAATTTACTCCGCCTTTATAAATTTGACATGCGGCTAATGGGATGAACTTATTATCTTCATCTAATTCACCCCTCAAGGTAATTTTGATGCGAGCATGCATAGGGACTAAATTCTTCAGTCTTCCGAGCAAGTTGGAGAAATTGATTTAAGGCCCGACAATCATGTTTTTTGCAGGGGCCCTTTGAGCTTGAGTTCTCTAATATCTCCCACTCCAATGGAAAAATCCCAACGTAGCTTAGTTTAATAATGATTTGATCAACCTAAATGCAAAAAACTTCAAGGTACGTCACCCCACTTCCTTTTAAAGTTCACCTCTACGAGGTCTTCTAAGGGTATGGATCATACCAGTGCGGGTCGTACTCGATCATTGATATTCGTAACCATGGTTGTTTGGGGCCGATAAGTTGTTAAAGTGAAATCAGCTAAGTTGGAACTTTTTAAATCCCATGGCGGTCTACGTGGGACAGTTGGGACGTCCAGGACCTAACGTGGGACGCGACTTTCGGCCGATATTGTCGAAAAGTCAATCAATTGTAATTCAGTGCGGAGAATTTTCGTCATGGGTACGGTCGAGACAAAAGTACGTGTAGGAGGTGCAAGACACACAAAGGCTAACAAAAAATTCCAAAAAAGGGGATCAAGGAAGCCCGAAGCATTTGAGTTGTACCACACAAGTAGATGGTCCTAGAGTCACAAATCATTGGAAACGTAACCATCAATTTTTCTACCCGATATATCTGCAACTCAAAGCCAAAAGTCACGCGTTTAGGTACCTCCCAAAACTTCAAACGGCCATAACTTTTGACTCTGAGCTCCGATATATTCACAAAATGTAGACTTTCTACCGACTATGAGCATCGATGTCCTCTAGGTCCAAAAAATCAAAAGAAACATATTCAACTCACAGTTATGTTAATGCTCTTTAGGGGTACACATATGTACAGAAAACAGGTATGATATTTAGACCCAACATTAGTTGCCCGCACTCAGAAGGCCATTCAACTTTTGTGCATTTCTCAACAAAATTGCACAAAATTGGTACCATTGGAAGTCATGGCTCTAATATCGATGCATATAAAATCAATAAATTACACTACAATTTGATGAGAAATGTTGCTAAGTAGGAACCCACCAAGGTAGAAATGTTGGTATGGGTTCATAATCAGTCCTTCTTATTTGGTAGTTACGGGAGCGCAATTAAGAGGCATGGTCATCATTCATTTCTCTACTGCAGCACCTGGGACAGTCATGGGGAGCCTTTTTCAAGTAACACACACATCATTGTCACTCCATTGTGAATGCCTCATTACAAGTGAATTCTGTAAGGACAAATTGTGCAGGATACTTATTTTCCAAAGGATAGACCCATATCTTGTTCTCTGGGCCATCAAGTACCCATATCTCCCAAAATACAATCAATAGGAGTGTTATGGCTCATTGTAAATGGGGTCACCCTTACTTACCTTGACCTCAGCATCCTCCACGATGCCTTTAACAATATATGTGGAAATATGTAAATTTTCTTTGTCACCATCTTATTGTGGACTCCTTACATGGTGATCCAAGCCCTTATCTTGTTAACATCATATGAACTGTGCATATCAGAGAAGCAATAAAATACAAGTTACCAGGATGCATGGCTCCCCCTGCTATGTTTTCTTGCATTCAGTTATTGCCCCTTCAACCTCGATTGTGACTGAGCGATATTGTGTCTATTGATTATTGAATTCTTGCAGTTGATGGCCATCTACAACCATTGTGTATGTTTGAAATGTTGTTGTGAATGCATTTTGTGTCGGTCTTGTGGAGAACTAGTCACTCACCCCTTCTAGCTGTGGCACTATGTACATTCTATCATTCTCACGCATTGGAAGAAATCCTCATGAACTCATAACATAAGTCATTTATATAGGCATTCTAGTTTCCCAAATTATGGTAGTTCATATAGTTGGAGAACTCATGTGCTCTCAAGGTCCTTCTGTCACCTTGGAAATTTAGATTAGAACAATTAGTTTACCCTGTATTCAGAGTCAGATTGTGGCAGGTAGTTTAGGAGAAAGAACCTTCCTTATCTCTCCTTCATAGGCCTCTATGCTCATGGTTAGCAAGTCCCATTTAACTTGGATTTTATCAAGTTTGATACCCATGGTTATCCAATCACACACGTGAGTTCAAGTATACTGCAGTTGTGTAAACAAAAGGTGTTGTGATTTGGTATCATCAAAAACATTCTTCTTACCCTTGTTCTAGGGTGATTTCTTAACCGTGGGAGCTCTTTTTGAAAACATAGAAAAAAGTTACAAGTTATAAAATCAGACCCGACGTACCTCATCCAATGAAAATAGATGCCACGTAGCTAAATATGAATGAGACTATAATTTGATGGGGAATATTCATTCCATTTGCAGGTTCAGAATTGAATCCTCTTCTTCAACATGAAAAATAATCTTGCTTAAATTTAATTCCATGGCTCTGATAACAATCCACGACCATAGTTTGTGAGCCCTAGTTCTACAATAACACTTCTCATGGTAATCATTATATTTTTTTGTACTTGCATCCATTCGAGGAAATAGAAAATACAACAAACTAGGTAGATTGGGAATTTTTTAGAACAAACGGGGCGAGATCACACTTTCTCACGGAGCTCTGGTTTGTAAACAGGGACAAAACCCTGTAAATTATATTAATCTGAATCAACCAAATTACATATGAATGAGCTGCAATACTTATAGGTATTGTACAGCTGAATACAAATACGAAACTAATTTTCATAGGTGCAACAATATTCCTAATTACATAAGATTCCAATATTACATCCGGGGAAGCACATAATTAGATTGTAACAATCATAACAATTATACCCATGAAGAAATAAAATAAATATGGTTAATAAAACAAAATAACATCAATATTTAATTAATAACATTAATTATATAATGAATAATTAATTAACCTAACATTCCCCCCCTTAATTGTGCATTGTCTCAAGGGATGAGGAGAGGAACTCTTTGAACAACTCAAACTTGTCACGTGCAAGTGACTTTGTGAAGATATCTTCCCGTTGTTCAACTGTTGGACAAAATTGAAGCTAGATGTTGTGCTTCAACACATGCTCACGTATGAAATGAACCTGTACCTCAATGTGCTTTGTTATTTCATGAAACACTGGATTGCGAACAAGTTTGAGAACACCTTCATTGTCAACATACATGGTGGTGAGTTTGTCCTGTGGTATTCCAAGTCCTTCTAGTATGCGACATAGCCAAATCTCTTCACAGACAACTTCTCCTGCAAAATGATACTTGACTTCTGTGGAAGAATGAGAAACAAAGTGTTGTTTCTTGCTTCCCCATGATATTGGTCCAGATCCCATAAAGAATACAAATCCTAAAGTGGATTTTCTGTCATCAATTTTTCCTGCATGATCTGAATCCGAATATCCTGACAAGAATAATTTTTCATTCTTCTTGTATTCTAGACCAAGATCCATTGATCCTTTGAGATATCTCAAGATGCACCTTTCTTCTTTCCAATGAAAAACTTTGGGTTCCTGCATGAACTTGGATAGATAGCTTACTGCAAAGTTGATATCTAGTCTAGTGTAGGTCAGGTAAATGAGACTCCCAATCAACTACCGATAGAGAGTGGCACTTACCTCAGGAGATGGATCTGAACGAGATAACTACAATTTGTTCTCCATAGGTGTAGAAATTGGTGTGTAATCCATCATCCTAAATTTCTCGAGCGTTGTCTTGGTATCTTTCATTTGAGAAACAAATATGTGATTCTCTTTATACCATACTTCCAATCCAAGATAATAATGCACTAGCCCGAGATCGGCCATGTTGAATGATACATTAAGAGATGTCTTTGTTACATCGATCATCCTCACTGAACTGCCAGTGATGAATAGATCGTTGACATAAAAAAAAACAATCACAATCTCTCCCCCTTATTTTTTGAGGCAGAGATTGGAATCATATGGATTTCTAACAAATCCATGTTGTATGAGATGCTCATCAATCTTGATGTACCATGCCCGGGGTGCCTGTTTGAGGCCATACATATATTTCCTGAGTCTGCATACCTTTTCTTCTTGACCAGGTACAACATATCCCTCAGGTTGATTCATATAGACTTCTTCTTGTAAATCTCCATTCAGGAAGGCACTTTTTACGTCCATCTGATGGACTTTCCATCCAAACTATGCAGCTAGAGAAAAGATCATCCTGATTGTTTTGATCTTAGTTGTGGGAGAAAATGTCTCCTCGTAGTCAATGCCTTCTTTTTGTGCATACCCCTTTACTACAAATCTTGCTTTATACTTGTCCATTGTCCCATCTACTTTGTACTCTATTTTGAATATCCATCTACATCCAATGGGTTTCTTCCCTGGTGGAAGATTGACAAGCTACCAAGTGTTATTTTTCATCACTGATTGATATTCATAATCCATGGCATCTTTCCAAGATTTTAACTGTAGGGCTTCCTGGACTGTAGAGGGCTCATCAGATTCAATAACTCTACTCATTAAAGCAAAGTTAACTTCTTTTCTTTCTTTACTATGAGTTCCTTGGTCTAGGGGTGGATGTATCTGGTGGACGATCCATTCTTTGCATCTCGTAATGTGCTAGTACACCACTTAGGCATACACTGAACTATTCCCATGGGTCGTGGTTCTATCATATCAACACCATCATCCCCATCATCACTTTCATCATCTATGGGAACATCAACTTCAATTTTTACAATTGGTGAAGAATCTACATCAGGTGATTCTGGAGGAGGAGACTCTTCTTCCTTCTTCTCAAAAAACTCAACATCTCTGCTGGTGTAGACTTTTCTAGTCTTTGGATCCATCAATCTATACCCAAGAGTCTCTTCACTATGTACCCAATGAAGATGAGTTTCTATGAATTCATGTCCAATTTCTTTCTGTTCTACTTGGGTATGTGCATACTTTCTTTGCACCCAAATACTCTAAGGTGTGCAATAAATGGTTTCCCCTTTGACCATGCTTCTTGTGGTGTTACTCCTTCAAGAGCAGTTGTGGGCACTCTGTTCAACAAATACATTATTGTCTTTACTGCTTCTACCCAAAATGTCTTTGCAAGTCTAGAATCATCGATCATGCATCGCACCATTTCCATGATGGTACGATTTCTTATCTCAACAACACCGTTCTACTGTGGTGTGTGTGGAGGAGGCATTTGTCGACAAATCCTGTGAGTTTGTAGGTAGTCTTTAAACTCATTACTGGTGAATTATCCCCCTCAATCTGAGCAGAGAGTTCTGATGTGATGACCATTTTCATTCTCAACTGCTACTTTGAACTTCTTGAAAGTTTCAAAAGCTTCACTTTTCTTGTGAAGATGAAAAATCCACATTTTCTTTGAATAGTCGTCAACACATTACATGAAGTACTGAAATCCATAGAATGACTTGGTTGCATCGGACCGCAAAGATCGGTATGAACCAGCTCAAGTTGACCATGAGCTCAATATGTACTCTTTTGGAATGAATCTCTTTATTTTTTTCCTGCTAAGACAGTGAGGACACTTGTCTATATCCTTCTGAAGAGATGGTAGCCCATGTACCATATTGCGCCAGCGTAGTGTCTCGAGATACTTGAAACTAACATGACCAAGTCTTCGATGCCACAACTGATGCTGAGGTAGAGTTCTTAGCCACTTGATCATCTCTGTGAACAAAATCAAGTTGGAACATGCATCCCACATTGGAGGCTTTTGCAACTATTTTCAAGCCTTGTGATTTATCTTGAATCAAACACATTTTCTAACCAGAATGAGTATCAAAGTTAATATTTAGGTTGTGATCTAGGAGTTGAATGATTGAAATAAGATTCTTTGTCAACCCAGGGACATATAAGACATCTGATAGTCTACAGTTGCGTGAACCAAGGGGTAGAGAAATGTTCCCAATCCCCTGAACTGTATATGAAGAATCATCACCCAACGAAACATGGTTTTTCGAAGGCGTGTCCCTCATTGAAGTAAACTAGTCTTTGTGGCCGGTCATGTGTCAAGTGGCTCCCAAATCAACATACCAGACATCACTAGATGACGTGGAGGGTTCACTTGATCGAGCAGTACAAGAAGTCTTCATTATCTGAATGTTCTTCTTGCTCAGCAATATTTCCTTACTGATGGGGTCTTCTTTTCCAGTTCCCCTTTTTCTACCCTTGATTGTAGTTAGAATTTCCCTTGTAAGATTGTTGTTGTGGAGGTCCAGAGTTTCTTGATGAACCTTTCTTGTAAGTATTATACCAACAATATTTTAAGTCATGTCCTCTTTTACAAATTGGACATTGCTTCTTCTATTGTTTGTCCCCTTGATAATGATTTTGATGTTGGGACTTTTGATAGGAATTAGGTTTTCCTTTACCTTTTCCTTTCCATTTTTGATGTGAAGAAAGTGCCTACTCCTCTTCATCATCCTTATTATGCATGGCTTCCTCTTGTTGTAGTAGGTTTACTAGTTTGTCAAAACTAATTGTTGTATCTGACACGTTTAGTGTTGTGAAAAAAATTCGGTAAGAAGAGGGGAGTGCTCTCAGAACAATGGGAATGAGAGCATCATCTGTGACCACTTCTCCTAGGGCTAGAAGTGAAGCCCTCAACTCTACAACTCTTCTTAAGAAAGCTTCAATTTTCTCATTCTGCTTGAACTTCAGTGTGTGTAACTGACTCTATAAATTTAGTATGACATTCTTGTTTTTGGCCTCATATACTGTGCACAATTTATCCCACGCTTCTTTGGTTGTTTTGGCATCTCGAATGTGGGGTTACACATCGTCGGACACTCCAAACAAGATGATGAGTTTGGCCTTCTGATCTGCTTTATCAAATTGTCGTTGTTGTGTTGTATCAGTAGTTGATCTGGTCAGAGTACCATTCATAGCAGTCCAGATCTCTTCAAACTCAAGTTGTGTCTTAATTTTAGTCTTCCATGCAGCATAGTTGTTTCCTCTGAGTAGTTGTGAATCTGGAAGAAAAAATTTGGGGGCATTGGTGCCCATTTTGCAGAAATCACTAATAGGGTTTAGCTCTTATCACTCCAAGTATAAGGTCTCCCAATCTATATACCATCAGTCTGATATACCGAACCTTTCTATATATGCACCCTTCTGATATACCCAGTGGTATGTGGAAGAAGCTCGCCCTTTCTATATACCCGGTAGTACGTGAAAGAGGCGTTAACATACATGAAAGAATTCAATACGTGGTACCAAGACAATACTGAAAGGGGTCTGTGTGATTATTGACACCGACTCAAAGAAATATCCTCATACGTGCACGTAACTTTGCTATATACTCAGATAATTTCTCAGTCTGGATTTATGTCATGCAATCATTCACAGACAGATGGGATGGCTCATAGTGTGTGCACTGTGACCTTATTACTCCCCATCGATTTAAAGGGTCGATGCCCAGACAATGTTGTTGCAGCTATATTAGGTGTTAAGTGCAGTAGTAGTCACGACGGCTTTACCCATAAGCGCTTCCCAGAGGCACCGTATATACCGAACGCTGCGAATGAGATCTAGGATCTCGTGAGTGTTTTAGAACCATTTTTTTACTATTTTTTATTACAACTTTCTGCCAATTTCTGAGCAGTTACAAATATTTTTGGTTGACTATGGCAACCTACAAATTAGTACAATATATTGAAGCATGCAATTACATTCAAAAATATAGAAAAAATTGAATGACAGGAAAAGAATTTTTTTTGTTTTGTGGGCCCTGGTGGCCTCTGGAGCCCAATATGACCCTCTATGCCAAAAATCCATTAAAAAATAGCTCAAAATGAATTTTTAGATAGTCTTCCTTTTGCAATTGTTGTCCTGAAATGAAAAAATAGGCCTAATAGGATAAAAAAAAGTTACCCTAAATTAGGGTTTTTCTCGCTAAAATTTAGTAGGTTGTTTAGTTATGACTAACTGTTTAGTGATGATTTTTTCCATGCTAAAATTTCCTCTAACTGTGGCATTTTTTTCATTGTTTTGGCCTGCTAAATTTCAAAATTGAAAAATTATAGTTGGGGGTGGGGTTTGAATCCGTCACCTCATCCACCCAAGGCTTTCATTCTATCCACTGAGGCACACAATGCGCTATGCCTATAAATTGAAGAAAATTAATGTTATATAACTTCAAGAATGACTAAACTTTTGAAAAAATTGACCTAGCTTAGTAGGAGTCCACGTGGTACGAGCTTGGAGGTGGGTCTATGTGGGTAGGGATGCATTTGGCGTAAAAGGTGTTTTATGTGAAAACCGGATCTCCTTTTGCAAAGATTCAAACACCATTTATATTATTGCTCCTCCCTGTGCTTTTGTATTATTCATCCACGCATATTTTGTATTTTTTTTGCTGGTTTTGTATTGTTTGTTTCTGCAAGTTATGCAGGGTCATGTGGAGTTGTGAGATCTCTATAATTTATTGATAAAATAGAGAGGAGTTTGATCCCTTTATTGGCGTCGATGGAGATTTGCAGGATCGGCCGATAGGGAGTGTGGATTGCAGGCTGCAAAGGGAAATTCGGCCATGGTATGTTGGCTTTTGCACGTAGGTCCTGTGATTGCTATTGTTCACTGAGATTTTTCTCATGGATCAGCTTTGATAAAAACACGTTATCAACAAAGACTTCTTACAGGTGGAGAGGTCATATGTTTGGTGTGAATTGAGTGTGCAGGTCATTATTTACAGGGTGTCGACTAGCTCCGGCCTATAGAGAAATCCTTGTAATGGGAAATCTTCCAATAGCGAAAGACTTCACCATACTCGTGCTCCCAAAACAATGCAATGTGCCAACTTGATTCAACGTTAGTGGCTCTGTTTCAATGGTGCACAAAGTCGTTGATGGAGAGAGGGTTCGGCCCTTCAACTATGGTTCTTCAACATGCAAAGCTCGGTCCAAAGCTAGCATGGCAGACCATATATCTTGAATAGATTGGAATAGCTTGTCCTCCAAATATAGCAAAGAAATCTCCAAATTAATATCCTAGTAGTATTAGCTGAAGCTAATACTTACACTAGATTTAATGAAAAAAACCCTAATGGGAAAAAACTAATAATGTTTTTTTTTGAAATTCTATACCTGCAGCAAATTTTTTGGTGCAGGGTGCACCAGTGCAAAAAAACAAATTACATGTTCCAAACACTTGGAATGAACAAGAGAATCTAGGGAGCTAGGGATGGGGCTGGGAGGTTGCAAAGGCACTGCACAGGCTCTTAATTGCTGCAAATGCTTATCCAATCTCCTCTATCTCTGCTACTCTCTCTTTCCACAGCCTCACAGTTCCAGATTCTTGCTCTAGTACCAAATGTAAATAGGGACAGAAGCTTGTAAATTATATTAATCTGAATCAACCAAATTACATATGAATGAGTTACAATACTTATAGGTATTATATAGTTGAATACAAACAAATGAGGAGTTACAACAATGCAACAACCAATACAGTAGCTTCCAATATTACATCTGGGAAGCACATAATTGTTATAACAATCATAACAATTATACCCGTGAAGAAATAAAACAAATATGGTTAATAAAACCAAATAAAAACATTATTAATAATATTAATAAATACATTAATTATATAATGTATAATTAATTAACCTAACATGATGCATACATACATACATACATATATATATATATATATATATATATATATATATATATATATATATTGTGTTTAAGATTTTTACATGAGTACCAATACGTCACGTTTTCCTGGCTAGTTACAACCATATATTTTCTTATTAACATTTACTCATATATACATTGGTTCTGATCTATAATGTGTTCAACACATAACACATCCAATTCTTTACCTTATAAATATTACCACCCATTTCGGATCATAGTCATAATTAAGCAAGTAATTATATAACTCCAAGTAACATTACTATCATTTTCTTAGTTACTGGAAATAGGAGCCTCTTTTCTTTATATATTCAATCAATGAGTCTCAATGCAACTTCTTTTTTTAATTGCATCCTTGTTCTGTTGAGGCTGCATAATTCTCTAATAGATTATATATAGATGAATATATATCTAAATCCCAAGTTAAAATATTTGTGCCTTATTTACCCATTGATTTAATATCAGTGTTCAACCTTTTATATTCCTCCTCAGAATATTTTATTTAATTAAGTTAAATACATCCTTTTATTCAAATCATATAAAGTTTTTCCAAAGGCAAAACCTTTCATACCTTCTATGCTTAAGGAACCATCAATACTACAAGTACACTTATAGCCCTATTGAGTATATCTCATAATATAATGTCATATAGTTCATATAAACTAGTTGATAACAGATTTATAAATAAACTCTCAAATATGGTTCATGTTATATCTCAATTCCTTACCTAAGTAGTACAACTTAGGTTCATATTTAAATTTTCACTAATCAAAGTAACTTTGAAATAACGTGTCCCCATACAGCACATCAATTTATCATGAATCTATGCCATCCTTCTTCTAAGTACATCTCATATTTATTGTATCAATGTATAGACAAGTTGAACGTTTGATTATATATATGTGTAGGTATTCAACATACAAATTTATTATCCCTTAACCCCTAATACATATATATCCTCATTCAATGTATGAAAAGGATTCAAATACATATTATAATAGTGTATTTATCATTTACTACTTCCCTTAACAGAGGCTAAAACTAGAATACATTATAGTAGTTCACTTAACAATAGTAAAATTCATACTCCATATTTAGTTCCCAGTCAAATGTGGAGTTCAGCTTGAGAAGCCTCTTATCATATCTTAAGTGTAAGAGTAATCATTAGAATTTACTCCATTCAACATTACGTCAAATGTACACACTTATTAACTTTTATTCTTAATCTTTACAAACTTACAAGCTATATAATCAAGTAAGATACAAAACCTTTTTATAAGAAATTTTCCAATGTAAAACAATATTGTAGCAAAATTAAGAACACTACTCATTTAATCTTTTCAATTTAGGAGTAGAGATAACATAACAGGACTTTTGGACTTTATCCAATAACCAGTACATTGATGTTTCTTTTAATTACAAAATTACTTATGCAATATCAAAACATCTTATCATAATCAAATGAACAAGTAAATTCCTTTGCCTTTCGATCCTTAATAATCCATTTTCAAAATATGTTAGCATGGGTCAGTTCACATGAACTGAGCATGATAAGATCTCTTTCCCACTTATCATTCTATATAGTTAGTATTTGTATAAATGAAATACTACAATAATTAAAATCATACAAACAACATAATAACTCACAAGATTAATTAACATTTACTCAAACTAAATAAATCTACATTCACAGTAGTTATTTCCATTAATCTGATCTAATGCCTTAACGGAAAATTCAAGGTGGCAGAATTATCAATAATAAAAGCATAACAATATCTTACTTATTATTAGACAAGTCCACCATAAATAAAAACAACTTGACAAGAATTTTCACGTCAATTAATCCCTAATACCTTTCATAACAGGTAAAAATAATTATTCAGATATCAAATATGTTTTCCCTAGTGCAGGTTATTGTTTCTATTAAGGGAATCCAGATTTTCCCAAATAATTCCATCAACCATAACCAATTGTATCTCACTTTATTTGCTCAATCATTACAGGGTTGAGGTCAAAGTGTTCAGACAGTAAGTTCAATATATTTTAACACCTACAACCTATTAAGTACTTTTAACAACCTTATTTTTCCCCAAATACAATCGACCCAATGAGATAATCACAACACAATTAACATGACTGTCATTCGATGGTGTTAAGGTAAATAATTTTTATCTTATCTCTATCAGCACCATAGTATTCAATAGTATATACATAATCAAAACAAACCCCCAACTTTCGACATACTCATAATCATTACCAATTAGAGGGAAAACTCCAAAACAATCAAGCACGAATATCATTGAGTGCTATCAATATTGATATTATATTGAAAACTCGTTCGCTAGCCCTTTCTACCCAGTTATGGCTTATTTAATTCTAAGGTCAACTTGACCATTACAACAAAACTCCAGACCGTTAACATTATTAAGGTAAATTTCATTTACCTTAACCGTATTGAATAAAAATTGAACACCTGCAACCATTTTAAACAAGAATGTAAAAGGCATTGCAACAACCCGAAAATGGGTAACCAATTTGCAACTCATCCACATACCTTTATAGGTATCTATTATAGAGAATGATTCTCATTACAGAGATACAAAACCATTCAATTTACAAACATGTATGCCATTACAAGATACTGAAATAATTAAACCAAAACAATGTTCAAGCCAACAAAAATTGGTTTGATTTCAAAAACCAAGGAGGTAAATACTCCTTTATCAATTAGAGTCTTCCTTTACTATTTCAAGGGTTCAACTAACCCTGATTGATTAACTAGAAAAAGTAACCCTGGTCTATAACCGTAATCTAGTTCAACCCCCCCTAAGTTGACGATAATCCCAAATGGGTTAAAGCAAAAAGGTTTCCCCCAACTATAACCTAAGAGTCGATCCCAGCTATTCGTTTTGATGAATACCCACAAAACCGTATTCTCGAAACAGTGAACAAATAACATACCCTTTCGAATAATATATCAAGATTCTGGGTGAACCCAGATTTAATTTCACACTCAATGTATAACTAATAAATGATACAGTAGAAATATTATGGTAACCCCCAGTATGGAAAATTAAAACGATTCACATTAATATTACATATTCAGAAAATGATAATATCAACATTAACAACCAGTAACATTCCACACAGAAGTTATAGATTACACACAAAGAACTATTGCAAGTATTTTATCCATACAAATAATAACAGAGTAAACCATTAAGGGAGAAATGGAGCGAATCATGCCTAGATTTAATGAAATCTTTTGCAACCTCCTTTCGTGGCTCCAAATCAAGATTTGAGAATCGAATAACAGCCCAAAACTTAAAGAATCTCCATTCATTAAATATAGTATCTTGTTAGGCTAAAAATATCAGATAATAGATCCCCAAAGCTGCATGCACAGGTCTATGACTAAGGTAGGGTCGAACAACCAAAGGGAGATCACAAAACAACCTCTATCAGTGATAAAAATGGCTTACCACATTCCATACAAAGCGATAGCTTCACAAATAAGCCTAACATTTCCCTAAAATTGTCATGCAATAAATGTAATTCATTACCTGAAACTGCCACATAGTGGATTTTAATAAATTTATCAAATTTTCCTCCAGAAATGGCAGTATCAAATAATTCAATGCTTTTCAAAACATATGATCACTATCTTTTTTGCATGGTCAAATAACCTTAGCAACAATAAGTCAAGTTCCCATTATCTAGCATGGTGATCTATCAGAGAAGTCAAGTGTCATAAGTATATTGATTGATTGTATTTTGATATCACTTATCATGCAAATTAAATCAATAATAAGTTTAATTAATTTGAATAGTTGGAATGATTAGTCCAACTTATATCATATTCCAATTATGTCAGGGGTCAATGTTAGACCACAAAATAATGATTTAACTAAATAAATTCCTTACCATTACCAATTAAATTAATGTATACATCTTTTTAAATAATTGTTTTGATCACAAAGAGGCCATGGTATCTAATCACACCCTTATTAAGGTATTAGGTCACAATATTTAACCGAATTTAAAAGATTGATCATTTTCCACCTTTACCTATGGCTTAAGCCAAGTTCTCATTATTTCTTAACAATATAACTTATAAGTTTAAATTTATCCCACTAAACTAGGTCCTTTATACCTTACAAGTTTTTCCTTGGTAATGGATTTGCAACATTTGTCTAGGCATTACCTGCAGATGGCCAAAATTATTTCAAGTTTCAAAAAGAAGGTTTTATACAACACTATTATCTTTGACCATCAGAAAACCTGGTAGTGCATAATCACAACACACTCGAATCACCTTGGTTTGAAGTGGGGCATGCTATGTGATTACAAAACATTGGACCATCTCTCAAGCTATGGGACTTGCAAAACTTGAGATGGACCTCCAAAGAAGGTTGGTTCTTTCCTTCCTAATTTACCTGCCACAAGCTACTCCAGTGCCAGAATAATCTAACCTAATCCTAATCTAACCATCCAAGGAGACAGGAGAGAGAGAGAGGGTGAATGATCCTACACTAAGTGGTGATACACCAGAAAAAGTAAGTGGCAAGATACTTTGTTGAGGGAGAATGAAACAAGGAAGAGGGGATTGAGGGAGGTCAAACAGAAGTGACACAAACCCATAACCAAATCCATCGCTGAAACTCCACGAAGCACAACTCCTTACACCTGCAAATTTGAAATACATACAAATGGAGAAAAAGTGAGATAGAGAGGCATAGAGAAACAACAAAACAATGCCAAGGGTTGAAAGATGCCATTAAAAAAGATTTTATTGCTCTATAAGGTACACAGACTATTACATGGGTGCTCAGAGGCACAAATACATTCTTCAGGCATAGGACAAGGCTTATAGATCAAATGGAGTCAGGAAACAACTTTGACAGAGTTTCTCCAAATCCTAGAATGTCTCTCCCTTCTCAAATGAGAAGTTTTTACAATATAAAGACGATGAAGACTAGGAGGGAAACAAGAGAAACTTGAACTCTTCTCCTAAAATCCAACCACCAACCATTAATGCCCACCGCAAATCCACCCACAATATGTCAAGTCTGGTTCCCTATGTATGTTTGGCGTGTTGAAGAAGGAAGAATGGTGGATCGAATCGAATCAGATCTAGTAGTTGAAATAATCAGATCCTGCATAATAATGGCATGAAGACATGTTTTCCCAATCCTCACCCACCTATCCTCATCAAAATTAAATTTTTAAGTTTTTATGGCATAGACGAGGTCAAGACCTTTCTAATGGTGCCAAATTTGTTGAATTCCGGTCAATTTATTGGAGGATATGTCCATTTGAATGTTTGAGTTAGGTCCATACAAAAATGGTGAAAAATAGTTAGTAGAACGGGCCCACGGACCTGAAACTACACTTTTTTCCTTTTGGTACCAAAACTACAAAAATGCAAAAATTACCTCGACAACCCCACAAATCACTTTTTGTCAAAAAACCATCTTCAGGCCCGCCTAGCCCGCATTTTCCATTTGGGTCAAAAATTCCTCCCTAGGCCCACCGACCCGCATCTGGAAAAAAATCCTTCCAAGTCCTACCTCCCTACATGCAATTTAGGATTGACACGTGGCTCCTCTAGGCATTAGCAGAGGTGCAGTTAATTTTTATACAATCCACCTTCTCGGGTCAAAAATTTCAAACTACCCTCCGATGACCCCACCTTCCCGCCTGGACTTTTCACACATGGCCACGTGTAGAATTGTCGCGCATTTTGGGGACCCTCTTTTCAATCTCTATCTTTTGAAGATGTGCCGAGAAGACATATGGTACCTTCCGTCAGCTCGCTCTGTTCCTTTTCTTTATTTGCTTTGGCTAAGTCCCTTTTTGCTCAGTGGGGACCATATGTCTAACCTAGAGACATATGGAGGCTTTGCGCTTGTTTTAGTCTCTACTTTAGGTCGCGCCTTTGAATTTGCGTTAATGCAACATGTGGTATTGTCTGTTAGCTCTCTATACTTAGCCGATTCAAGATGATTCCTTTCTCAGACCCTAGACACTTGGAATCCTGGCATTCATTTGCAAACCTGCTTGGGGCTATTACCTTTGAAAGGATCATGGATTGGACACACTGGAGGCCTCCTTCGCTTAGCTTTGTTTCTTGCCTCTATTTAGACTATTTAACCCCTAACTCTGTCCCTTGTTTTGGTCCTTGGAACATGTGGCGGGTTGGCACATCTTCTAGAAACTCCACTCTTAGGATATTACCTTAGAAGTTGCGTCGAAAGAGACACATGGTATCTTCCACTAGCTCGAACACCTTTATACTTAGTCATTTTAGGCCTGATGTATTCCCACTTTTGGAATTCTTCAGCACATTGACTTTGCCTGACTCTTCGGGCCTGGTACATGAGGAGGCTTGGCGCCTTCGAAGTTGAGTCTTTGAAGATGGGCCGCGCCTTTGAATTTACATGTGGCACCTTCCGACATGTGGCATATGCCGCTGGCCTGTGGCTTTTCAATTACTGATTTGGGCCTTCTCTGTCCCACTTTTTAGACCTGGGATGCATGGAGGTTTGGCACTTGTTTGAGTCTCCACCCTTTTCATTTCCCCTTGAAGGTGCACCGTTGAGACATGTCGGAGGCCTCTGCTATTTCTTCTATACTTATGTCGAAGATAGCGACACAACTTTTGTTTCTGCCACCCTTCCATGAAGTCCATGGCTACGTTAGGAGCCTACACTCATTTGGGGTCTTCGTCCAGGACTCTCCTCTTGTGAATTGCGTTAAGCTGAAACATAGAGACCTTCCCGTTCAAGTCCGTTTATGCTTGGGTGGTTCCAGCCTTGAGTTGAATCATCTGCGAACATCTGAAACTTCAAGCCCTTTGATTCCATTCTTCATCTGTCGAGTTCTGATTTCCTTTGACGTTGTTCGGCCTCATTTCTGACCTTGCTCCTCAGATTATAGGAATCCACATGTCCTTGGATTATGGATTCGAATGTGAGCTTCACAGGACAGAGCCTGACCCTTCCAATTTTCTTCTATGTAGGGGTCATGTTTGACCAATTTTTTTGGGGGGAAAATTGGGATAACAATTTGGTGACTCATGGGGACATCTTCCAGCTAGATGAAGAGACTAGTAGCCTTAGAAGCATCCATTGGGCATGGAGTCATGAATGATATCCTGGTACTGATCTTGTCCATGAAAACGTGAGCCCGACTCATTGTGCTTACTGACCCTGAACCTACTCCAATGTCTACACTCTTAATGTTTTCTAGAAAATCATAGAGATGAGATCCTGAGACTAGAACATTATTTTGACCTAGGGCTTTACCTATTCCTGAGAATGGAATTGTCTCAAATCCAATTTTAGTTGATCTGTATTTTTGTTTTATTTGAAATTAGCAACTATTACAAGACAACTTATGGGTCTTCTTTATTATGGAAACTGAAGGGTCTGAGCCTTTACAGCTCTAAAGAAATATGAACAAAACTTATGTATAAAGACATAAGATCATACATGCCTCAAATTAGACATGTAGAGTTATACAAAAGAACTTTTTTTCCTAAAAAGAAAACCTACTCCTACTCATATACTAATCCTAAGAGAGAAAAGGGACTCAAAAAAATCCTGCAACTGGTAGGGAGAAGTAGCTTCCTTTTCTCAAAAGGGGCAGCCATGTCAATGGTTTGTCATTGAATATGGCTGCTTGGATGAGTGACAAAGTAACTTTAAGTTGATCCTTCACCCATATCATCAAGGTATCAACTGGAAACAAGACAAATACCTCTTTTAGTTGCTATTGTATTTGGATCCTGAAGAGGCATTGCATTGCTGATCCTCGGTACTTTAAAGCTCATCCCTCATGCTGAGGAGTAAGCATGACTGATTGTGGCTTCTCCTTTGGCTCCAATGAGGCCAAGTACTTGATTAGGGCATGATTTGGTCCTTTGAATGTGCCCACTTTACTATGATATTTCAACTCAAAGAATGGAGTCTTCTTGCAGATCTTTCTAGATGGATGATGTGGAGAGGGATGATGAAATCCTTCATACTCTTTTATCTTTCTTCTACAGCATGTGTGGCTTTTAGAAGATTCAAAATCAAACAGCTTTGATTCAAGAAGCAGTATGTTCATGAACTACAGGCTATTGTGCTTGCACATGCTCTCCTTCCATGGTAGTAGTTTTTTATGTGCTTGGAAGGATAAATGATGGAGGAAGAAGATGATTATGATTTTAACATGGGCTCCTCCTCCACCAAGGCAATATCCTTTACAATTTTGATAGGATAGTCAAACTCCTTGTACTGTCCTGCTATAACAAGGTGCTCGAACTCTTGCGTGGCGATCCTCAAAATATGAAACTTGCTCACCATATGTTCCCCTAATCTTCAAGCATGAGGCTACTGACAGTTCAGGCTCTTAAAAAAAATCATAGCTTTTGAAGAGGTATGAAGTGGTAGAGAATAATTGTAATGTTCTTATGTAACCAGCTCATGCACTTCAGTGCCTCTAAAACTATATGGTCCTCCTCCATCATGGGTTCATCAATCAAATCAGGCCCCTAAAATGAAAGTGAAAAATCTTCAATGATGTTTTCTTCACTAAGTGGCCTCAATTGTGATTTGATCTCTCCCATATACTCCTCTTCAATGGGACTTGGAGCTGATTGTTCCTCCTCCTTAATTGGTTGTGCAACCTGGATTAGATCATCATCCTCTTCAGAACAAAGCACCATTATGGACACTAAATATCAGAGAAAATAGACTGCTATGATCTTCTTCTTCTTGTTATTTTTCTTGTTCTACTACAAACTCCAGCCTTATCCACCACTGGTTCTTCAATCTCTGACTTCCTCTATTGTCTTGACTATTAAAGGGATCTTTGTAAATCCAGAATCCGGTAGCCTAAATTTTAAGATTTTCTATCATTTTTTCTCTATTGGGTTCCTCCTCTATTTTTTTTCCTCCATGACTGGATTCTTGAGTCTCTTCCCCCACATGGACTTGGGAAAGCAAGAGGAGTGGCAAGTTTGGGTTCAACTAGCTTTACAATTGTTTATGGTGGAGAGGGGGGTGGAACTTCTTGCTTTTTTGGATGGAATGACTACTTGAGAGGGAAAATGGTAGAGGAACTATGGTGGGATGGAAGATCAAGATATGGAGAAGAGAAATCAACACTTGGAGTAGCAAGTGAGGGGCTTGACTCTTGATCATGTTGAAATGATAAAGTTTGAGAAAGAGAAAATGAAGGACAGGCAGCTGGTGATTGACTTACCCATTAACAAGTTTGTCTCACACTTTTCTCATATGCCTCAATATCATCAATCCACTATGTAAGTTAAGGTATCACTTCAACCATGAATTCAAGCTTCTTCTGAGGGTTGTAGTGTCTTGGAAAAGGGCCTCCCCATGGATAAGGTGTCCTGAAACCAATCCTGAATGCCTTCATTTGTGTTACGGCCCTAGATTGTGCCATGATAGCATCCATTCCTTGAATCTTCTCCGGAAAACCAGAATTATCCATGTAGTTTTCACCATTATATGCATCCCCTTGTTCTTGATAAGCTTCATGGCCAAACTAGTTTTGGCCCTGCTCATATGGGTGAGCATAATGATTATGGATTTGATCATATTGTTGATCTGGAGTAGTCGAGAAGTACATTAGAGGTGGCCTGCACTGTTGTAGGTGTGAATTCCATGAAGGGAATGAATTCATAATTGAAAAACTACATGGAATGGTAGAAAATGAAATATGATGGAAAGAGAAAATGAATGAAAATGGGTGGAAATGGATGGAAGAAGGTTTGCAACTTTAGAGAATGAGTCGTTGACCAGATGGATTCGCTAAATGTGTCTTGCATGTGTCTCAAAAGACTGAACCTTAATAGGAACACACCAACCTGCTAAGATGAAGTGGTAAGGTGCTTCAAACATGTCCCACCATGCATGCCAAAAATGTTAGTGTGATCGTACAATGGCTTATGATTTTTTTTTGTAATGAGACACCTTGGAAAGATGAGAGATCTAACCTCAGTGTCCCACTGGGTGTGCCAAAATTGTTAGTGCAAAATCACAGCACCCCCAAATGGCCTGAGTGTGAAGTGTGGCATTTGGTGTGTTTGCATAACATGGGACCATCTCTCAAGTTGTGGGACTTGAAAACCTAAGATAGACCTACACAGAAAGCCAATTCCTTACTTCCTAATCTACCCACCACAAGCTACTCTACTGCAGGTAAAAACTAATCTATTCTAATTTAACCATTCTAAGGGGATAGGGAGAGAGAGAGAGAGAGATGGTGAAAGATCCTACACTAAGTGGTTATACACTAGAAAAGGAAGTGGCGAGATACTCTACTAAGGGAGAATGAAACGGAGAAGAGGGGACTAAGGGAGGTCAAACAGAAGTGACACAGACCCAAAACCAAATCTGCCATCGAAACTCAACGAAGCACAACTCCTTACACCTACAAACATGAAATACATACACTAGGAGCAAACATGAGACAAAGAGGTATAAATAAACAAAAAAAAAAATTTCAAAGGGTTAAAATACGCCACAAAACAAGATATTATTGCTCTATAACATGCACAGACTATTACATGGGTGCTTAAAGGCAAAAATACGCTTGTCCAGGTGTAGGAGAAGGCTTACAGATCAAATGGAGTTGGGAAACAACTTTGACAGAGTTTCCACACATCCCAGAATGTCTCTCCCTTCTCAAATAAGAGGTGCTTAAAATATATAGATGATGAAGACCAGACGGAAAGAAAAGAAACTCAAATTTTCTCCTAAAATAAAACCACTAACCATTAATTCCCACCACAAATCCACCCAAAATCTGTCAAGTCTGGTCCCCTATGTCTGTTCAGTGTGTTGAAGAAGGAAGAATGAAAGATTTTATCAAATCATATTTGGTAGTTGAAGTGATCATATTCTGCAAAATTAATGTCATGAAAGACATTTTCCCCAATCCTCACCCACCTATCCTCATCAAAATTAAAGTTTTGTAGGTTTACAATCGCATATACAATGTTGAGACCTTTCTAATGGTGCTAAATTTGTTGAATTTCGAGTTACTAGATCGGAAGATATGTCCATTTGAATGTTTGAGTTGGGGTCCATACAAAAATGGTGAAAACCAATTAGGAGAACGGGTCCATGGACACAAAATTTACTTTGCACCTTTTGGCACCAAAAATACAAAAATGCAAAAATTGCCCCGCAGCCCCACAATTCACTTTTGCCAAAAACCATCTTCGGGCCCTCTAGTCCCGCATTTTCCATTTGGGTGAAAAGTCCTCCCCAAGCCCGCCGGCCCACATCTGGAAAAAAAAATCCTTCTAAGGCCCACCTCCCTGCATGTAATTTAGGCTTAACACGTGGCTCCTCTGGGCGTCAGCAAAGGTGTGATTCGCTTTTATACTTTACACCTTTCTCCGGGTCAAAAAATTCAAATTACCTCCTGGCGACCCACCTTCCCTACCTTGACTTTTTAACATGGCCACATGGTAGAACTGGCGCGCTAGTTTGGGGACCACTTTTGGATTCTATCTTTTGAAGTTTTGTTGAAGAAGACACGTGGCACCTTCCGCAGCTCACTCTATTTCCTTTGATTTATGTTTTGGCTAAGTCCCTTTTACTTGGTGTGGCCATATGTTTGACCCTGGAGAAATGTGGAGGCTTCGAGCTTATTTGAGTCTCCACTTTAGGTCAATGCCTCTTGAATTAGCACTGATGGGTAACACATGGCGCCATCTGCCGGATCTCTATACTTAGCTGATTCAAGTCGATGCCTTACACAGACCCAAAACACGTGGAAGACTGGCGTTCATTTGGAAACCCGCTCAGTATTTTACCTTTGAAGGAGCATCGTGCTATACACTTAGCTCAATTTCCATTGCTTTTCCTTTTCTTGGACTATTTAACCCCCGACTCTGTCCCTTTTTTAGGACTTGGGACACGTGGAAGCATCACACTCTTCTAGAAACTCCGCTTGGGATTTTACCTTTACAAGGAGCATAGATGTGGACATGTGGAGGCCTTCGCTACTTAGCTCTGACACCTTTTATACTTAGCTGATTTTAGGCCCACTTTGCTCCCCCTTTTGACTTTTCAGATATTGAATTTTCCCCCCACTTCGGGCCTAGGACTATGTGACAGGCCTGGCACATGTTTGAATCTCCGCTACTTTGGGTCATGCCTTAGAATTTTCACCGGAAGAGACACATGGTAGCTTCCACTGGCCTATGACTTTTCAACTTCTCATTTGGGCTCGCTCTGTTCCAATTTTGGGGCTTTGGACTACGTGGAGATCCTAGCACTCAGTTTAGGGGAACCACCTTCAAAGTTGATCTTTTGGAATTATGCGTTGAGTCTGACACATGTGTCACCATCCATGTGACTCTGACCCATTTATGACTTTTCAACTGGTCTGGCCTTGAGTTGAATTGTATACGAAATCTGAAACTTTGAGCCCCTTGATTAAATCTTCTACTGTCGAGCTCTAATCTCTTTTAACGCCGTTCGACCCCATTTGCCAACCTTGCTCCTCCATACTTAGCCAATTTGGGCTCGCTCTGAATCATTTATGAAGCCCGAAGACTTTTAACCTTTTCCTTGTTTTCTTCTGAGAGCCTCTAGCTTCTTTGACATTGTTTGCCTTCTTAGCCGACCCTGCTTCTCCATTTTCGAGCCCATCTATAACCTGATCATTAGATTTGAAATTTGGTCTCGTGCAACGGGAGCGACCCTTAGATTTATTTTGTGTGGGGTTGTTTGATCCTTTGCAGACCCTACTCCGAATTGTAGAGTCCCGTTGTTTCCTGATTGTTGGATTTGAATGTGAGTTCTCTTGTTTCTTCTGTGTGGGGCCATGTTTGACCAATTTTACCCGAAGGGTAAAATTGGGATCACAAAACCATAGAAGTTGGTGTATTTTTATGAATCAATCCATTTCCATAAGAATGATAAATATCAACTTGTAAAACCTCAACATAATTGCAAGTCCTTACTTCCAGCAAGAAGTAAGCTATCAAGGTCAATTTTAGGTACAACTACTAAGAAAAACACCATGAAATCATCTTACTAAGTAAGGTAAACTTTAGTTCTCATTAAAGTGATATAAATGAAACAACACATAATGTACCATAACCAAAATTATTGTAAGGAAGTACATACAATCACTAAAGAAACACATAAATATGTGGCAAATGAAAGGTACATTACAAGAGTTGTATGACAAGGATCGTTGTGTGGGCATACATGGAACTACATGTAAGTGTGTATATCCCTCTTAGATTATGCACACACACACATGTGGTGGCATATAAGGCCAAGAAACGGAGCTTATCCTCCATCTCTTGTAGCCTACCCATCATTTTACAACATATTCATTTCACAAAACAGTCCAAAATTGTGGGGTGTAACATACTTCCCCACTAAATGAATCATTGTCACGATGATTTTTAACTCAATAATTGACATCAAAGCAATCAAACATAGATTATATCCAATAATTTGGAGAGAAATCCTTATTTTTCAAAAAAACATACAACTTTCCAATTTTTAGTCAATCTGGACTCAATTTTATCGACTGTAGTAGTTTTCTTTCCAATAAAATTGTTATATAAATCAAGAAAAATGACTTTTTTGTCACTAATGCCTATTATATATAGTAATATAACTTTTTATATAATACAAATAGTCAAAACATACCAGAAATTGTAGAATAGATAAGGAAAACTCAGGTTTCAATCTCCCCACTAGTTTATTAAGTTGTTTCATTTCTTCACTCGATTGTCTTTCTAGACCTTGAGATTGTGTAATTACTAATTTTCCTTGAACTGTACAAAATGATCTACCTTTTCCTTACTATAAAGAATTTGTCTTCTCATATTTTCTGGCATTTACTTGGCCTTTGCATCAATAATAAATAATTTATGAATATTTATATAAGACAATATATTATAAGTACAATTAAATCAAATCATAGTTTCAATTCCGAGAAGGCGGTAAGCACCATATATGCTATGTTAACAGACGTACGTCTAAAATTTTAATCAATTTTTTCTTCTCTCCTATACTACAAGGAAAAGTCAGGTTTTTGAATTATTTGTTAGGTATCCATTAGATACAACAAACTCCATCTTTCTTAGTATTGTACTATACTAACTTCAAGGAATCCTTCACAACTTCCCCAAAATTCTGTTAGGGACACTTTTTCCTTTCCTTTGTTGTCTATACTTGCAGTGGGCTTCATCATTTGATGTTTTTTCATCGTCTTTAAAGGACGATGGCTGGAATAATTCCCATTACCATACATGAAACATACTTCAGTAGGTCCTGTTTGACCACATCTAATCTTGATATTAGCAGAAATATTCTACTTTTTCTTGCAGATTAATACAACAATCTTTTGTGAATTTTTATTTCTAGTACAACTCATTTTCCTGATATGTTTCTTCCACCATCTTTTCTTAGCATTCCGTGATTAAGAAAATTTAACACTCTTATGGTTCTTCCCCTTCTTATGATTTGGAATGTTTTGCATATTTTTTTTTAGCCTAGTGGCTTTTCTAAATATCATCCTATCAGAAAAATATCCATGTTCATCCAATGTATCTCCCAATTTTGGGTTTAATTCTTCCTTGGATTTATACATCCAAACAAATTCACCATTGGTCAGTTTAGCATTCAAACAACTCCCTTGTTATTTGTTACCAAAAAATTCAAGTTGTCTTTCATCCAATTTGTCATTTTCACCCATCACCAGCTACTCCAAGGTAGCTATCCGGTTCTGGGTATATCGAAGGATTACTAGAATCTCGTATAACGTTTGTACTATTGAACCTGCAGAAAAATATGACCCAGTTCTTTCTTCACCGTACATCCTTCTCATATCCATTATTCTTCTAAATATAAAATAAGAATTTTCAATTAGCTTAAGAACCCAATAAGTCCAAGAGCTGTAACCTTCAGCACTAATACCAAAATGTAACATCCACTTTTGTCACTTCAAATCTAGGGATTTTTTTTTAATTTAATTAACTTTATGCTTCATGATCTAAATACCCATATATTTAAATCCAACATAAACCTTAATGTAATTCATTTTCGATAACTGTCATAAACCATGTGCAGTTGCATGAGATTATACAGATCCTACTCGATCCCCTTCAACGCTCTTTACAAGCCAGTACGACATGTGTATCCTTTAGTGTTTCTTTAATAAAGAAATTATAATTAAGTGATACTCTCTAAGTGTCTACCTGGGTTCCACCATGAAATCCCACCAGGCATCTCTTAGCTTAGATCTTGGTGAGATCACGACAATAAAATCAACAGTTACACTACTTTGATCAAAGTTTCAGAGACATGTATGCCATGCTCAGTTCCATGTTGGAACACTCATCATTGGGAAATTTTCATCTCACCTAATCACTTATTCAGTTTATGGATTAACATTCAACAATGGTGTTATTAGGTTCACTGTTAAGCTTCTAAAGTAATCATTTATTAAAAGACTCTCTTAACAGTACAAGACAACCCATTTAATCAACATATAACCAATATCATTGAATAATAACAATACATTTCTATCTAGGTAGCATTCAAGTAATAACAACACCCATAAATGTCCCATTCCAGTTATGTGAGTTGTGATTACCATAATCCTAACTAGTTTTACTTTTCCATAGCCACCTTCAAAACCCAACAGTCAAGGTAAATTACAAAAGGAATAATCTTGCCAAACATTAATAATCGTGTTGCCTTGTTAACTATAATGCAATTATTACCCTCAGCGATATTATTATGGTTACTCTTATGAAACTCAACATAATTCCGTGAGAGGTAAAATTATGTCTACAATGGTAACAGACATCAGCCTAATCTGATTGATCCCAATCATAGGCATACTAAGTCATCTTAATTTTAGTTTAGGTTTTACCCTGTCAACATCCATAATCAGTTTGATTATGGTTGTGGTTATTTTCTATGCCGGTGAATGATGACTTTCAGTTTAACCAGTCCCATCATAGTCGTCCCTTGTTATGTGTAACATGTATGAACTTATTATGTTACTTGGATGGCAACACATTTGTCATACCTGACATGCCATCTAGATCATACGTAATGTTTTCTTAGTGAAATTTATAATGTAAAAAATTATCCTCACTGAATACCTATCATGTTGATAGTTGTAGGGTCATAAGAATCCCCTTTGGAGTGAGATCACTTTCCCTGATATCTAAAAATTAGCTTAATTTTTGCAGCAACCCGATTATGTATTGGTTATACACAATAATAATAAATGTTTCAATGATTAGGCTATGATACCAAATTACTTTTAATCATACTCTAAATTTTTTTCAATACTTACGTATTCAGTTATCATTTCCTCTTTACAAATACATTGTGTTCCTACTTCAATATAGTTCAAGCTACATCTATTTACCTTAGTGTATGCTTAACTAATCCTATAGCTATTGAGGTCATAGATTATCATTATGAGTCACACTCCTTTCGATTTATTTTCCAAGCAATATTAATAATGATTTTATTAAAGATTATCAATAAACCAATCAATCCTTCTTATTATCTTATATATATTCACTGCTAGCACCCAATATATATATATATATATATATATATATATATATATATATATATATATAGTGTTTAAGATTTTTACCTGAGTACCAATACGTCGCATTTTCTTGGCTAGTTATAGTCATATGTTTTGTGATTAACATTTGTTGATATATACATTGGTTTCAATCTATAATGTGTTCAACGCATAACACATATAATTCTTTTCTTTAGAAACATTACCACCCATTTCGGATCACAATCATAATTAAGCAAGTGATTATATAACTGCAAGTAACATTACTATCATTTTCTTAGTTACCAAAAAGAGGAGAATCCTTTCTTTATATATTCAATCAATGAGTCTCAATACAAATATTTTTTTTAATTACATCCTTACTCTGTTGAGGCTACATAATTCCATGATAGACTATATATACATGCATATATATCTTATTCCCAAGTTAAAATATTTCTGCCTTATTTACCCATTAATTTATTATCAGGGTTCAACCTTTTGTATTCCTCCTCAGAATCTTTTATTTAATTAAGTGAAATACATCCTTTTATTAAAATCATATATAGTTTTTCCAAAGGCAAAACCTTTCAAAACTTTTATGCTTAAGGAACCATCAATACTACGAGTACACATCTACCATATTGAATATATCTCATAGTATAATGTCATATAATTCATACAAATTGATTGATAACAAATTTATAAATAAACTATCAAATATGGTTCATGTTATATCTCAATTCCTTACCTAAGTAATACAACTTAGGTTCATATTTAAATTGTCACTAATCAGAGTAAATTTGAAATAACATGTCCCAATACGGTACATCAATTTATCATGAATCTATGACGTCCTTCTTCTGAGTACATTTCATATTCATATTCATATATATTCAACATAAAAATTTATCGTCATTTAACCGCTAATACATATATATCCTAATTCAATGTATGAAAAGCATTCAAATACATATTATAGTAGTGTATTTACCATTTACTAACTCCCTTAATAGAGACTACAACTAGAATACATTATAGTAGTTCACTTAAAAATAATAAAATTCATCCTTTGTATTTGGTTCCCGGTCAAATGCGGAGTTCAACTTGAGAAGCATCTTATCATCTCTTAAATCTAATAGTAATCATTATAATTTACTCCATTCAATAGTAGGTCAAATGTACACACTTATTGACTATTATTCCAAATATTTACAAACTTACAAGCTATATAATCAAGTAAGATACGAAACCTTTTTATAACCAATTTTCCAATGTAAAACAATATTGTAACCAAATTAAGAACACTCCTCATTTTATCTTTTCAATTTAGGAGTAGAGATAACAGAATATGCCTTTTTGTCAATAACAAATAATAAGTACATTGTTGTTTATTTTAGTTTCAAAAGTAATTATGCAATATTAAAACATCTTATCAAAACCAAATAGAACAAGCAACTTCCTTTTTCTTTCAATCTTTAATAATCCATTTGACAAAATATGTTATCATGGGTCAGTTCGCACGAACCTGAGCATGACAAGATCTCTTTCCCACTTATCAATTTATTTTTTTAGTATTTGTATAAATGAAATACTATAATAATTAGAATCATACAAACAACATAATAACTCACAAGATTAATTAGCATTTACTTAAACTAAACTAATTTGCATTCATAGTAGTTATTTACATAAATCTGATCTAATGCCTTAATGGGAAATTCAAGGTGGCAGAATTATCAATAATAAGACCATAACAATATCTTACTTATCATCAAAACAATTCCACCATAAATAAAAATAGCTTGACATATAATTTTTACATCACTTAATCCTTATTACCTTTCATAACCAGGTAACAAATAATTATTCAGATATCAGTTATGTTTTCCCTAGTATTAGGTCAACCCCTAACAACTTACATCGTATCTTCCATACTAGGTAAGTAATGACCCATTACGTAAATGTTTATCTTTACCTAAAATGGCCTATGACTTAATTTAGGGTAGTTACCTTTGACTTTGCTCAATCATTAACATGCATCTGTTATTACCTCAATAGGAAGTCCTTCAATCAGTAATCTTCGAAATCCATGATTAATACTTAAAGTATCATATTCAGTACTTTTAGTATCAAAACACATCACATGCACGTGGCTTAATCATCATTATTCAAACATTTATCAAATCCTGATGATTAGTATTATATATGTCACAACATGATTTTTCATCATATCCACGCAGTTACTTTCCCATACCTGGTAATCAAGGTCACAATCAAGATGAAATTAAATCTTCCAAAAACCTTTATTCTAGGATTGACTATAGTCAATGTAAACACTGTTTCCCTTAAAAAATTCAATAACCTAAGGATGCAACGACCTTTCCCCATTGAAAGGATCACAATTTCTATATGGTTCTAACTATGTATCAAAATGGATTGACCATGATTACAGATCGGCACAGAGACTAGTAATCTCCTTCTATCAAACAATCAAAAATAAACACCATTGACATCATTTCCTTGTGTAACTCAATGCATATTATACAAGCCATAAAGTTCCAGGATAATCTACTGACACTAATTAATACCCAGATGATGAACCACTATATACAAGTAATCGTAAGGTCATTACTTGACCAAGTAATAAGCAACAAACACAACCATGACCTGGTCCCTCTGGAAACCTTCTCATTTTGTAAAAAGCACTAAGAACATAAAATTTCTATGGTCAGCCTTCACTATGACAAAGGTAAAATCAACATCATCATAAAAAATATGAGCACTCTGCAACCATTCAAAGGTATGCAAGATATGCTCCATTAACCTTGACGAAAGTAAAGACCCTAAAAAATCCTACACTGCCCAACCAAACACAGCCATCCAAAATAATATATCAATGACCCATTAAATACTTCCTTACATACCTTTATAGGTATCTGTTATAGAGAATAATTATAATTATAGAGATACAAAACCATGAAATTTACAAACATGTATGCCATTACAGGATAATGTAATAATTTAACCGAAACGGTGTTCAAACCAGCAAAAATTGGTTTGATTTCAAACACCAAGGAGGTAAATACTCCTTTATTAATCATAGTGTCATCCTTATACTGTTTCAAGGGTTCAACTAAGCCTTATTGGTTAACCTAGAAAAATTAATCCTTGGGCTATAACCATAATCTAGCTCAACCCCACCCCCCCCCCCCCCAAGTTAACCGTGAATCCCAAATGGGTTAAAGGAAAAAAATATTCTTCCCCCAACTACAATCTGAGAGCTCAATCCCAGCTATTCATTTCGATGAATACCCACAAAATCAATATTCTTAGAAATAAGTGAACAAATAGCATAGCCTGTGGAATAATATCTTAGGAATCTGGGTGAAACCAGATTTAATTTCACAGCACAACATAAAACAATTAAACAATCATAGTAGAAAGATTATGGTAACCCCAAGTATGAAAAATTACAACCATCCACGTTAATATCTACAAATTAAAAAAAATGAAAATATCCACATTACCAACCAGTGGCATTCCACATAGAAGTTAAAGATTACACACAAAGATAACTATTATAGATATTTTATCCATACAAATATTAACAGATTAAACCAGCAAGGGAGAAATAGAGTAAAATCATGCCTAGATTTAATGAAACCTTCTGTAAACTCCTTATGTGGCTCCAAATCTAGATTTAAAAATCGAATAACATCCCAGACCTTAATGAATCTCCATCCATTAAATACAGTATCTTGTTAAGCTAAAAATATCTGATAAGCTCCCCGAAGCTGCATGCAGAGGCCTATGACTAAGGTAGGGTCAAACAACTAGAGGGAGCTCACAAAACAACCTCTATTAGCTAAAAAATGGTTTACCACATTCCATTAAAAGTGATAGCTCCACAAAGAAGCGTCAAATTTCACTAAAAATGTCCATGCAATAAATGTAATTTATTCCCTGAAACTGCCACATAGTGGATTTTAATAAATTTATCAACGTTTCCTCCAAAAATGGTGGCATCGAATAATTCAATGTTGTTCAAAACCTATGATCACTTTCCTTTTTGCATGGTTAAATAACCTTAGCAACAAAAGTTCAAGTTCCCATTATCTAACATGGTGGTCTATTAGAGAATTCAAGTTTCATAAGCATATTAATTGAGTGTCTTTTTATATCACTTATCATGTCAAATAAATCAATATTAGGTTTAATTATTACCCCCTTGTTGTAGGCATAGTCGTTAACTGACTTATTGCTAAGTCTAGCTTAATTACTTTGAATAGTTGGAATGATTAGTCCAACTTATATCATTTTCCAATTATGTCAAGGGTCAATGTTAGACCACAAAATAATGATCAAACCAAATAAATCCCTTACCATTTCCAATTAAATTGATGTATACATCTTTTTAAACAATAGTTTTAATCACATAGAGGCCATGGTGTCTAATCACACCCTTATTAAGGTATTAGGTCACAATATTTAACCGAATTTAAAATATTGATCATTGTACACCTTTACCTAAGGCTTAAGCCAAGTTCTCATAATTTTTTAACAATATAACTTATAAGTTTAAAGTTGTCCTACTAAACTAGGTCCTTTATACGTTACCATTTTTTCCTTCGTAATGGCTTTGCAACCTTTTTCTAGGCACTACCTGCAGATGGCCAAAATTATTTCAAGTTTCGAAAAGAAATTTTTATACAACACTATTGTCTTCAACCATCACAAAATTGGAGAAGTTAGTATATTCTTATCAATCAACCCATTTCCATATTAATGGTATATATCATCTCGTAAAACCTCAACATAATTTCAAGTCCTTACTTCCAGCAAGAATTAAGCTATCAAGGTCAATATCAAGTACAACTACTAGGAAAACACCATGAAATCATCTTACTAAGTTAAAATTTAGTTCTCATTAAAGCGATATAAATCAAACAACACAGAATGTACTGTAACCAAAGATAGTGTAAGGAAGTACATACAATCGCTAAAGAAACACATAATTATGTGGTAAATGAATGGTACATTATAAGAGTTGTATGAAAAACACATTTATGTGGAAGTAAATGTAGCTACATGTAACCGTGTATACCCCTCTCGGAATATCCACACGCACTAGTGGCGGCATATAAGGTTGAGTAACAGAGTTTACCCTACAACTCTTATAGCCTACCCATCATTTTACAACATGTTCCTTTCACAAAATAGTCCAAAATTGTTGGGTGTGACACTTAAGCACCTGTGATGCTTCCTTTCATGCACCCCCATATAGGTGCATTAAGCACCATTATTTAAATCCATCGTATGTGCTGAGACATTTCTTCGTATTCACACTTGTCCTTTCTTCCGCACACCTGCCTCATACCCTCGCGCACTCCTGAATCAATTTTATAAGATCTATCAGCATCACATATTCTCTTGTGTGCACTTACACCTAATTCACCCCACACTAAAAGTATGTGTAGTCCTCTATTCATCAACCTAATTAAGAATAATCAGTTCTTGTGCATGAACGCGCTTATTACAAGAAAACAAGATAGAAAGGGAAATATATAATACGATGGAAATAATTCTTTATTACAAACACAAAGGAAGCTTATTTATTATAGTGTTTTAGCCTACTCCCATTGAAATAACCTGGTAACATAGTGTTATCCAAGAATGTAATTGGTTTACACCTGATTCCAATATCTTAGTTACTATAAAGGGTCCCAATCAATGCAATTTCAATTTCTTAGGATGGCGCATAAACATAGAGTCATATAAAAGTATCATCTTTCCCACAACAAAGGAATTTTTCTTGATATGCCTGTCATGCCAAGCCTCATGTATAGCTTTCTCTATCTTCTAAATCCAGCATGTAATGACATGTCTTTCATCCAATTACATTAGTTTTTCAATGTGCTTATTTACTACTTTATCAGCATCCAATCCTCATGTACATGTAATACGTAGGGAGGGTAACATAAATTCAACATGTAAAATAGCATTTTCACCAAACACCAATTGAAAGGGAGTGGTCTTATTCAATCTTTTATAATTTATTTATTTATGCCCATAGAACTGCTGAGACCTTGTTATCACAATCCTTTCTTCCAACGTCACATATCTTTGTCAAGTTTTGTCCCAAAATATTTTATGCTTCAACAACTCCATTAGCTTGTGGGTGATAGTGTAGTCTTTTATTTTACCAAATATCCCAAGGTGCACTGGCACATCACCCAAGCAAACCTGATTGCTCACATGAAGTGCGCAAGGGTACCAGGTCCCTCTTTTATGGAATATTTGTCAAGGAGTTAGCATGATAAGCACATACATGAATATATTCCAAATCCATAATAACAATGCAGTGATAAACCACAAACAGATCTAGATAATAACCATATACAAGTATAACTTATACAAGAATCAAGATTAGGTTTACTATACAAGAACTAGTCACAGGTGTGTCGATAAAAAATATCCAACCACAAAGATCCATTGTATTAATTACTGTAAAACACAAAAGTTGAATACATACAAGATAATGTCACCATGAGTCATGCGTGCACATAAACCAGCTATATAAATCTACTACAATACGTCTCTAGCTCTGTCACACCATGTAAATCAATACATATTTATAGGTAGTGGGGACTTTACCTTCACTACTCATGCATCCTCAAAATAGGCTACATGCTAAGAATAGCCATGCTCTTCTGCCAAATAAATAAAAAGCATAAAAGCTTCTTAATAATAGACTATCTCATTAATCATATTACTAGCTCAAAAATATTCATGTCATTTCATATTTCACTTGTCCAAAATAGCATTGCTTCACCTCCAAGACTTCATGATGATGCGTCCCCCGTACTCAACATATATATTTATCCGATCATCATGCAAAATGGATAAGTCTTGATATCACGCTTTCCCAGGTGCGCCATGTTTCACTATACTTCTGTGCGCACCTCAGCACCCTATGTTCGCATTTCATTACCTTTTGTACTTTCAATACTTAAGTTTTAATTCATCATTCCAATATTACCCCACACTTGCTTCATTGCCACCCCCAACAATGGGTAACCATGACTTATCTCTCCATGAATAAATAATAAGGAAAAAAATAATACTATACATAAAGAATAAAATAATACATGGGCGTTATATCCTTCTGCAGGAAGAATCAACTCTATATACTCACTTTTAATATTTACCTCTAACTCATTCCAATCATTGAGCACCTTATTAGTTTTATCAAGGATGTCTGCAAGTACTGCTTCTATTTCATCTATAGTAATATTTTGTCCCTCATTGTGTTGTATCCTAAGGATGTTTTCCAAACTTGAGACCATCCAATCCATTACATCCATATGTCACTCAATGAGATTCCTAATTTCTTTGACTTTCTCCTTATGAGGATCACGGGTTGTTGCAAGCGCATTGTGCTTCTTTATTACTAATGTCAGTCTCTCCTCACACCCAAGTGATTCATTCTTCATTTCCTGAAGGACCTCATTCTCCTTCGCCAGAGTCCTTGTATTGATGATATTTTCAGGATCTACACACATATTCAGCACCAAGTCTGCCTTAGTCATTTCTTCTTTCAATGTTTCTAGTATAGACTCATACCTATTTATCTTGTACACTATTGTTTCCTTTTCCCTTTCTGCCCATGCCACAACATCCTTTGGTTTTGGCATCCTTATTTTACTTTCATCCATTACCATATGGACCAGAGTGCACAAATAATGCATGGAAGATGGGAACCTCTCTGTCACTTTCTCTTCTAGATGTAGCCTTACCTTCAAATTTTCATCACCTATCTTCTCCGCTATACTAAGTATCACTTACGCCTTCAACTCAGTTTTCTCATTTTCCTCTCTCTAGCACTTAATTTATGTGTCCTTATCTTTTCTATCTTATAATAAAGCACGAATAGTTTCCACTTTATCATTGTTCCTACAAGCAACTTCTGCAGATACCTTTGTCAATGCATTACTCACCTGCTCATTACGACATCTAAGTCAGCTTGACTGCTACATGGAATGAATGTGGTGCTTTCTTCATCCCCCAAGAAACAAAAAAACTCCTCACATACATCAAAATCAGGCTCATCCATATGATTTTTCATATTCCATGATATTTTTTTACGGGGGTGTGTGGTTGTTATTTCTAAATCCATTAATTCTCATCCATAAAGGTCCTTTGGTTTCAAGGTACTTTGGAACCTAGCGCAGATGATTTTTTTGGGTCCATTGATATACCTTGATGTAGGAGTTTCATATGTTTCTCCATCCTTATCCTTTTAAGAGTTCTTATCTTTAGGAATGTGCATGCCCACATCAAGAAGAGGTCCTTCCCCTGTTTGTGTAGTAGGAGGCGCCCCTGATGGTTCTCCCTTATCTTCATTCTTCTCTTCAATAATGTCATCACCCACTTCTTGTCCCCCCAATCCTCCTACATCATGTCTCAATTCTTGATCTTGACGTTCCTCAACATCCTCAGTGTTCACTAGAGTCTTTGTCATGTTGTCCTCTGATTTTTCGCCATCATCATCCTGAGTAGGGTTTTACATGTGCCTTTTCTTTACCGAATCTACCTTCACATGGGAGTTCCTAGGAAACCTCCTTGGTGGATGTGATGGCCATGTGCCCTAAGTCCTTGTCCTCCTAAGCACTCTCATGTATTTCTCGTCCTTAGCACCTCCTCTTGAACTTATAATGCCTTCTCCTAAACCTATAACGTCTGTCTCCATTCCTACTTCCTCATCTTCCTTCTACAATGGAGGGTTTGTCTTATGTGCTCTTTTCTCTCCTATGGTGGGCTGACTTATTCTTCCATGTTATAGGCCACCACTATCTTCATTTAATTCTTTATCACCATGGGAAAAGTGGTCTCCTTATCCTGTAGGGTACCCATAGTATGTTTACCCTTGAGAAATTCGAGGAGCTTAAATTCATTCTCAACGTATTTTCCATTCTCCAGTTTGGGCTTAACGTAGATGTATACCTTATCTGCTCCAGTCTTCCCAATTTCCAAGCTCACAGAATTAATATTAATATCATTTGAAATCAACTTCTCAATATAAGTGGACTTACCCGGGTAGAAATATGTCTTCCGGAGTGTATGATAGTCACAATCTATTTTGTCTGTATTGAAGAAAAACCTTCACGCATTTGAAAATCTATGTACTGATGCCTAAAAATAGTGCATAGTGAAGGCATATGGGAGCTTGCACGAAGGGCTCCACTTTCCATCCTTCATGCAAAAACAACCTATGAAAAAGTATTGGTAAACAACAAAATAAATCTATTTGTCCAATACCGAAGGAAGATCCTTGGGTATTCTCCATTCATATTCAAACGCAACGCACATGCACTCATACCAAAGTTTTATCCTCTGCTTGTAGGGTCCACACATAGATCCATCACATAGATACTTCACAAATATGTCTGCAAGGGATCTCTTTTCCTCAAAGTATTGCCAAAATTTATCTTTTGGCCCGTCGGGCACTCCAATATCTACAAACACAATAGACAAAAGAATCCTGCCAAAACTTATCTTATTCCCTTAGTGCACCTCTGAAACGAATTCTCAATAATTAAATTATCCAAATTGTAGATGACCCCTTATGTCATCTTCTTAGGAATGTGAAACCATGCTTTGTTTACTTGTGACAAACACTCTTGATTATTCAGCTTGGTGTGGAGGTGTGTTGCCACCTGAATAATATGGTATTTTTGCAATTTAGAGATATCCATTCCACACCCACCCTTCACGTAAGCCAAAGCTTTCTTGGTTGCTTCTACACCCTCCTTATCTGTGAGATCACTACTGACTTTGGTGTTTGAGATTGTTAACCATGTCAGTCTCCCAATCAGGGGCATGGTAAGCCTCATTTGTCACCTAGCAAAGTTAAAGAAGTCCTCATGGACTCGGCTCATCAACCACTTGTAAAGATTCTCTGGTTTTCCAAACTAGGGGAGAACATAAAGCTGCAAAACTCCCATATTTGATAGCATTTTTTCCCCTACGTCGTCGTACACGGTCATGTCATTTTATGTTCTTAGCGATGTTTTAACCACCAACAACTTGTCCAATTCATCCTTGTTATCCTTAATCTTATGGTTGTAGTCACTTACTTTGCAACACCGAATGTGTGACTCCCAATCACGGCCCATGAATACCCCTTCTAGATACTGCATCTCTGAAAATCAACTTTCGAGGGTATCTTACACTTATGTTTTTACTTCCTTCTACTTCCTATCCCTTTTATTTGCTCCAGGTGCTCATTTTAGTGCCATAGTGATGATAAAATTGTTGTCTTCCAGCTGATTTGATCTTTGCTACTTAAAAACCATGTGCCCTAGCTTAAAAATCAAACCCTAACTCATGGATTTTCTTCCTTGTATGCCTTTGTTTCACTCAAACACTCTCCCCAATGGAGCACCAATCAATCCTGTGCACAAATCTATCTTTTTCGATCTCTATTATAGCTTTCTCTCACCTTCTCTACACAATTCTCTATTCAACTCTCTCGATAACTTCACATGCCGCCTTTTATAACCTTTGTTAATTTTTCCGCATTTATTTTTCTCCACCTACCACCATACTCATCATTAAATATATATTATTTTATTTCCGCACTGATTTTTCTACGCCCCAGTCGTAACCTTATGGTAGACCTACTAATCCTCAGCCAAATACCTCATTTCATGTTCCTTCATGCGCTGATGTACCTTTCCATTGCACCTCTCACCAAGTAGTTTCCCATGCTGCAACCTAGCTTGCATCACACTGTGTCTATTCATCCACTTGTGGTCTTTATTTAAGAGCAAGTTATCTTTATCCGCACCTTTACTTCAAGCACATACACAATATTTCTCTATGCATACCCATTTTCCAGAGAACATTCAAACTTATCCCAATTTATCAAGTTTATACTCCACCCCACACTAAAATATGTGTGGTTATCTGCGCATGAATTTAATATATATTAATCAGTGCGCAAGCATGCTTATTACACAAAACATTGAACTAAATTTATAACGCATGACAACAATGAAAGGAAACACATATAAAGAAAATGTATTAAGGAAAATCTAATCTAATTGGAAATACTACCTTTTACAAATGCCAAGAAGACTTATTTATAGTAGGGATTCAGCTTACTCCTGTTAAATTAACTAGGCAACTGTGTCCCATCTAGCGCATGTAACTTGCAAGCTCTTGAATCAAATATACAAGTCATAACATACAATCCCAACCAATGCACTTGGAGCTTTCCAAGGTGGCAATTTTTTTTAATCATATAGAAGAAACATTTGTCGAACTTAAAACTGCTTATTTTTAATATGTCAATCGTGTCATGCCTTATTCCTAGTTTTTTATATCTTCTGACTCCGTTGGGAAATGGCATGCCTTTCATATAATTGTATCAGTTTATCAATGCTCTCTTCCAAATCTTTCTCATCATCCAAACCTCTTGCGCACACAATATGCAAACAAGGTAACATGTATTTCACTGGTAAAATGGCCTCTGTGCCAAACACCAACTGAAAGGGTGTGGTATTATTCATCCTCTTGTAGGTTTTCATGTATGCCCAAAGTACAACAGATACTTTATCATCCCAATCCTTCCTTCCAACGTCACAAATATTTGTCAATGTATGTCCCAATATCTTGTTAAAAGGTTCAACAATGTCGTTTTCTTAGGGGTGATAGGGTGTTGTCTTACGTTGTGCCACCATAATTTCTGTCAATAATATCCTGATAATCTCATTAATAAAATGAGTGCCCCTATCACTTGTTAGACTCAATGGAAATTCATACTTATTGATTATGTTCTCCTACATGAACCTTGTTGTTGTAGTTGTCATGTAATCATTTGTGGTCACCACTTCGGCCCAACTTGTGAGATAATATGTACAAGTTATAATATAGCATGATCTTGTCCAGCTCGCTGGTGGGGAAATAGGACCCACAAAGTCAATTGCCCATTTTTCAAAAGGTTTTGATCTACCAATAGGCCTCAAAGCCATTTCATCTCTATGCCCAGTCTTTCCAAGGTGGTTACAATGGTCAAAAGTCTTACAATATTCAATACAATCCTTATAAAACGTTTCCCACCAAAGCCCTGCCAATAAAATATTGCACACGGTGGCATTTCCTAAATAATGTCCCACTTGTAATTATACGATAAGCTTCATCCATAATGGCAGTACGCTCATGCTCCAATACACACCAGTGAAAAACCTCATCCCAGCCTAACTTGTATAAATCTCCACCAATTAACATGTAAGGTGCGATACGTATAACAATTTATTTCTTATCCAAAGCCTTCATCCCTTCAGGTGCCACACCTTTATGTAAAAATATAGAAATATCCTCTATGTCAGAGGGCATGTGGTTGAACCTGAAAATTGTGCATCCATCATTGTGTTCTTAATACTCTGCGCGTCCTCACCTGAATTAATCCTTGAAAAATGATCAGGTCATGAGTTACTCTTCCCTTGTTTTACCACAACTGTAAAGTCAAATTTTTGAAACAACAGAATCCAATGGCATATGCGCCCCTGTAAAATGGGCTTGTTAACTAGATAATTAAGTGTCATGTGATATATATAGAAAATGAAAGGATTTGTCAGTAAGTATGGTCAAAACTAATGCAGCGCATAAATCATGGACAATGCTTCATGTTCTGTGGTTGTATAATTTTGTTCATCTAAGGTCAATTCCCTGCTTGCAAAGCAAATAGGATGATCAATAATACATTCCCCAGGATGGGCTAATATTGTTCCAATGACCTTGCTAGAAGAGTCCACATGCACAGGGAAAGTTTTTTTTAAGAAGGAAATAAAATAATAAAGGCATAAGTAAGCATTTCCTTCAATGTCTCAAATGTGAGTTGTTGCACCTCACTCATGTGGATCTAGTTGTAAGAGGTTAAAATACCTCCAAAACACACAACCAACTTTGCAAATAGAACACAGAAGTTCGAAAATAGCTTTCTTATCATTCTATAATCCACACTAAACTTTTACATCATTACAATCCTCCTTTTATTTCACGTCTACTCTAAAAACCCTAAATGCCAAAAAACCCTAAAATGCAAAAAATTACCTACTAGAAAAAAGAATCGTATGGGCCCTCAAATTTACGTACCAAATTTGTCTTCATAAATAAAGGCTTGCATAAAATTTTTACATATTATAACAAACACAACAAAATTTATTAAACTTCTAAGACCTAGTCAAAAGTGAAAAAAGATTCAAAGCCAATTTTATGCCACTCGATGAAGGAATCCAGGCCCGAAAATGCGCCAAAATGGCAACAAACTTGCAAGAAACCAATTTTACCTTAGCATAGTACTAATTAATATCTACCACCCTGTAAAATTTCAAGATGATTCAACAGTTGAAATAAAATTTATGGTCTCCACAACTTATGATATCGCATCATTCTCCCCTAGTTTAAAAAAATTCAGTTCTTGCAAATTTCGTTGACACAAATCATCTAATTTTATATTTTATTGTCCTTAAATTCTCTCACAACATCACTAAAATCTGGATCACTTTCAAATAATTCTTTAACTACCTCAAACCCTACTACATCATTTTCCATTAGTGTCAAAAGTACTACATGCCTACTCAAAGCATCAACAACTTGATTTTGCTTACCTGACTTATTCTTTAAGACAAAAATTAAACCCATTTTGCATGCCTACTATTTAGTTTCTCCTGTGTGTTTACATACCTCACGGCTTCATGGTCAGTGAAGAGTAAAAATTCCTTATCTACCAAGTAATGTCTCAAATTCCTTAATTTGTGAACAATAGCATAAAATTTGACATCATAAACAGTTTATTTCCTCCCGACTTCATTTGATATTTTCACTAAATAGTTCCACAGGGCATTCTTATTGACTCAATATAGCTCCAATGCCGACATGTGAGGCATCACAGTCAACCTCGAAGACCTTGCTGAAATCTGGAAATACCAAAACAGGTGCTTTTGACACTTTCTTCTTGAACAATTCAAAACTATTTATTTTTTCCTTGGTTCATACAAACTCCCTCCCCTTTGTACACTATGTTATGGGTACAACAATGCTACTAAAATTCTTGATGAACTTCCTATAAAAATTTTCCAATACATGAGAACTACGAACCTCTGTCACATTCCTTAGAATAGACCATTCCAGACTTGCCTTGACTTTTTTTCTCATCCATCCTCACTCCATCCTTTGATATGAAAAACTCTAAAAAAATATAAATCTTCTGAAGAAATATACACTTCTCTAAATTTACATATAGACTCTTTTTACGTAACAAGTCTAACACCAAATTCATATATAACAAGTGTTCTTCCACTATATTACTGAATATCAGAATATCATCAAAATTAACAATAAACCTACCATTGTATTCTTGGATTACTCTATTCACCAGCGTCATGAATGTACTGGGTGCATTAGATAGCTCTAATGGCATCACCATCCACTCATACAATCCATCTTTTGTTTTGAAATTTTTTTTACATTCATCCCCTTCAAGGATTCAGCTCTGGGAGCACCCACTCCATCATATCTTACTAAAATATTGAGCTCTAGCTAGCACATCCATCATATCTTCCAATCTTGGAATTAGGAACTAATACTTAATTGTGATCCTAGTTATGGCCTTGTTATCTAGACATGTTCTCCAATCTCCATATTTTTTGGGAGTCAATATCGTTGGAGTTGCACCTGGACTCGCGCTTTCTCTCACTAACCCTTTATGTGTTAAATCTAACACTTGTCTGTTCAACTCTTCACTATTTGTTGGACTCATCCGATAGGCTTCCTAGTTTGGAAATGTCGTTCCTATGATCAAATCAATATGGTGTTGTATATCCCACTTCGAAGGTAACCCATTTAGTAGCTCATCTAGTATGAAATCTTTATATTCTTTTAGTACCTTTACCGCAACAATAAGTATATTAAAGTCCTCTATTTCCACCTTTGACATCAGTGCATAACACAAGCCAACTTCTTCAATTTTTGTAACAAACTATTTTGTAGCTAATAGGCCCTCACTCTTCTCTTCTTCCTTGAAGGGTAACAAGACCACCTTTACACCATCCTTCCAAAAAGTGTATTTATTTTTCCATACATCATGTGTAACCTTTCTATCATATTACCAAGGCCTCCCCAGTAATATATGGCATGCATCCATTGGAATAACATCACACCACACCTCATGCTTGTAAGTATTCCCATTCGACAACTTTATAAGGCAGATTTTATCTGTGGTTCATCATTCCCTTTCTTGAACCATTATAAACGATAGGGATATAGGTGTTTCTTACATTTCATATTGATTTTATCAACCATCACAGTTAAAATCCAATTAATAATAATTTTTCATACCTTTCCTCCATAGATGCATTTTGTTTGAAATATATTTTTACACAGCCACAAATCAGCACCAGAAGCATAATGTTATTTCTCCTTGGGAAAATCATCTTCCTCCTTATCATGAGAGTTTCACACAAATCTGTAGCAACCTCCATTTCCTCTTCATCTTCAACTTCAACCAAATTTACTCGTGGTTGTTCTCCTTTCCATCTATCTTGTGTAGGATAGTGCAGACACTCAAAAGCTATGTGACATCTGTAACATGTAACATGTATACTACCTTTTTACAAGATGGAGTATGGGGCCCCTCATATATATATATATATATATATATATATATATATATATATATATATATATATATATATATACTTGTATAAATATACTTATACCTATAGGTATATATACAAAATATTTATTTAAGTATATATACGTATACCTATAAGTATATATACAAAATATTTATTTAAGTATATACACTTATATATATAAGTATTTATATATATATAAGTATATAAATATATATACTTGTATAAGTATATATACATATATACATATATACATACATATATAGATATATATATACACATATATATACATACATATATAGATATATATATACACACATATATATACATACATATATACAATTATATATATATATATATATATATATATATATATATATATATATAATTGTCATAATATATCCCATAGTATATTCATATATAAGATATAGTATGGTCATATATAATTTTTTGAAATGTATATTATGTAATTTATATAAGATATAGTATGGTCATATAACTTTTTTGAAATGTATATTATGTAATTTATATTAGGTAAGTATTGATATATATATACCATTAAATAATTTTAACACATATAATAAGCACGATAATCATAATATATCTATTAGTATATTCATATATAAGATACAATACAGCGTATATAACTTTTCAAGTATTAAATATATATATATATATATATATATATATATATATATATATATCAAAATGTTTGAGAATTTTCTAACATTTTTAAAATTTAGGTGTATAAAAAATATGAAAACATATATATGTAAATTTATAAATATATAAAGATATATTTTCATAGGTGTACTACATAAATATATATATCATATCCCCTTATATACATTACCTACTCAAAGATATGTAAATTTATAAATATATAAGATATATTTTCATAGGTGTACTACATAAATATATACATCATATATACATTACCTACTCAGCAAGATAATCATAATATATCTATTAGTATATCCATATATAAGATACAATACAGCGTATATAACTTTTCAAGTATTATATATATATATATATATATATCAAAATGTTTGTGAATTTTCTAATATTTTTAAAATTTAGGTGTATAAAAAATATGAAAACATATATATGTAAATTTATAAATATATAAAGATATATTTTCATAGGTGTACTACATAAATATATATATCATATCCCCTTATGTACATTACCTACTCAAAGATATGTAAATTTATAAATATATAAGATATATTTTCATAGGTGTACTACATAAATATATACATCATATATACATTACCTACTCAGCACGATAATCATAATATATCTATTAATATATTCATATATAAGATACAATATAGCGTATATAACTTTTCAAGTATTGAATATATATATATATATATATCTCAAAATGTTTGTGAATTTTCTAACATTTTTAAAATTTAGGTGTATAAAAAATATGAAAACATATATATATAAATTTATAAACATATAAAGATATATTTTCATAGGTGTACTACATAAATATATATATCATATCCCCTTATATACATTACCTACTCAAAGATATGTAAATTTATAAATATATACATCATATATACATTACCTATTCAAAGATATATATATATATATATATATATATATATATATATAAGATATGTTTTCATAGGTGTACTACATAAATATATACATCATATCCCCTTATATACATTATCCCCTTGTATATATAGGAATATAATTACATAATGCATATAAATAGATATTTAATTATGTAGATATAAACTTCGTTTCACAAATTCACGTATAAATACTATATCTTAACATACCTATAAAATAATTTTAACATTTATACAATTTTATATTTATATATATAACATATAATAGTTTTTCATATATATTATATTTATATTTTATAACACTAACACATATAACTTATCATGTATGTGTGTGTGTATATATATATATAAAATTTTAGTATATAAATAATATATACATGTATATTATATTTATATAAATTATATCTAATCTTACCTATAAAATAATTTTAACATATATACAATTATATATCCCATAGTATATTCATATATAAGATATAGTATGGTCATATATAATTTTAGGTGTATAAAAAATATGAACATATTTATACAAATTTACAAATTCATAAGATATATTTTTGTAAGTGTACTTCATAAATATATATATCATATCCCCTTATAAAAATAGGTGTACTACATAAATATATGTGAATTTTCTAACTTTTAAATTTAGGTGTATAAAAAATATGAATATAGATACATAAAATATATTTTCATAGGTGTACACTCTACATAAATATATACATCATATCCCCCTTATATACATTACCTATGCATAGATTTGTAACTTATAAAATTATATATTATAAGTTACAAATCTATGCATAGGTAATGTATACAAAGGGGATATGATGTATATATTTATGTAGAATGTACACCTATGAAAATATATTTTATGTATTTATAAATTTGTATATAAATTTAAAAGTTAGAAAATTCACATAGTACACCTATTTTTATAAGGGGATATGATATATATATATATATACATATATATATATATATATATATATATAATTTTATAAGTTACAAATCTATGCATAGGTAATGTATATAAGGGGGATATGATGTATATATTTATGTAGAGTGTACACCTATGAAAATATATTTTATGTATTTATAAATTTGTATATAAATTTAAAAGTTAGAAAATTCACATATATTTATGTAGTACACCTATTTTTATAAGGGGATATGATATATATATATATATATATATATATATACATATATATATATATACACACGTAATTGGATGTACATATATAATATGCAATTATATATTTCCAATATTTATTATATATATATCTATATTGCAGATCTATTAAAAAATATGAATATATATACAAATTTACAAAATACATAAGATATATTTTCATAGGTGTACTACATAAATATATACATCATATTCCCTTACAAAAATAGGTGTATAAAAAATATGAATATATAGGTGTAAATTTACAAAATATGAATATATAGGTGTAAATTTACAAAATACATAAGATATATTTTCATAGGTGTACTACATAAATATATACATCATATTCCCTTATAAAAATAGGTGTATAAAAAATATGAATATATAGGTGTAAATTTATAAATACATAGAATATATTTTCATAGATATGTAACTTATAAAATTGTATATATATAAAAATATAATTAAATAATATATATAAATAGATGTCTAATTATGTAGATATAATTTTATATTTCCAATATTTATTATGTATATATCTATATTGCAGATCTATTATTATGAATTTTTTATTTATAAATAAAATATTAATAATAAATTCAAAATTTTAAAGAATCAAATATAATAATAATATTTGTGATATTCGACAGCTAATATCATTAATACATACGCATGTTTAATTTTAAAGAATAAATATATATTATATTCTAAATAAAATATTATATCAAGTAGCAGTAAAATCCGATTTAATGAAAAAGATTGGACAACACAATTAACAACCTTGGTTTGCTGCACCATCAAAAAAAAACTCTCACAGTTCGCTACACTTCGCGTTATAGAGATATTTAGAATAAATAAGGGCTTTGAGAAAGATTGGACAACACAATTAATTACCTTTGTTTTGCTACATCATAAAAAAATTATTCTTATATTTAAATTTAAAAATGCAACTTCAAGTACTATACACTTATTAAAAACGACTACATTATTTAAAAACGAAATAAAGAAAAATTAAAAGGACTTTTTTCTATCAAATTAAATGAAAATGATTGGACACCTCAATTACCTTTCCTATGCACCATAAAAACTTTATTTTATTTTTAAATTTACAATTTTAAAAACAAAATAATTTTAAAAAATAAATAAATAAACATCTATAAGCAATAATTATTCACCCAACTAGAAGCAATAAATGACATCCAGCTTTAAATGATATTGCTAGAAGATTCAAACCAGAGAATATAATGTTATTTTAATAACAAAGTTCCCACTTATAGAACACCAGAATACCAAACGCTATTCATAAAAAAAATGTGTTTTGATAAATCTCATTTAATGAAATTTAACCAGAATACAAAGAGTCCATTGCAGACAATAACTGTTTAAAAAAACAAAATTATGCTTCTCAATGAATCAATTCCGACAATTGCGAAAGAGGTTGATCATAAAGCAGAATAAGAATTTGCAGCATAATCAAAAAAAGGTATACACAAGGTACGAGTCAATTTGCTATTGAATTTTACACTCTACAATAATAAAACATAAATCAATCTGCTACAAATTAAAAACAATAATAACGACTATCTGGAGCAAGAATCAAATAATATGTAAATGGATTCAAATTTCTGTAGATTCAGACAATAGAATTAGACTTAAATAAAAAATACGTGGAATAAAACTTAGGTATTAACCTGCAAGGGTAGGCAGTTAATGATCCAATTACAGATTGAAATAATAAGAATCAATGCTGGGTGTTACCAACTACTACTTATTAATGATTGAAATACCAAGAGCCAATGCTGGGTGTTACTAAATCATGAATGCAAAATTAATCATACACAGCACATTAGTAAATCACGTGTACTAAATCTTGTGCATTACTCTTATGTTGATATAAAGTAATTATAAGTAATTAATGACTCTGTCGTAACAAAGTATGCTAAAAACTACTTGGAATCTTGTGCATTACTCTTATGTTGATATAAGATAATTATGAGTAATGAACGAATGGCAATAGTAAGGGGTACTTAATTAACTACTTGTAGTCTACACCTACTTGAAAAAAAAGGTTTGAAAAAACCCTACAAAAATAAAACAGTGCACATATCATTATCAGATATCAGATATATACTAAAGAACGACATAGAACAGACATTAATAAATCATACAAACTGAATTATCAAATATATACTAAAAATGACATGAACTTGTTAAATAAAAAAACGTAAATAATGATATCTTAGCAAAATTCACTCTGGATTACCAGATATCTTAGCAACATCCACTCTGGATTACTCCTATGTTGATATAAAATAATTATAAGTAATCTACTACTTGTAGTCTACACCTTCCTACTAAATTAATGAACGAATGGAAACAATAAGAGGATTTAAGCTCAAAATAAAGGTTATAAAAAAATTCTACAAAAATAAAACAGGGCACATATCAATATCAGATATAGAAAAAAGACATAAATTTGTTAGATATAGAAAAGATCTACTCAACAGACATTAATAAATCATACACACTGAGTTATCAAATATATACTAAAAAATGACATGAAATTTTGTTAGATATAGAAAAGATCACAAAAGACATCTTAACAGCATCCCTCATAATTAAAGAGGAAAAAGGAATATAGGAGTATATAAGGCCTAAATAGATGTCGGCTACTTATAGGCCAATATAAGAAAAAACGAGTAAAAGAACAGATGGCTAATCTTATCTTATGAAATGAATGAGAATGGAAAACATGTAAAACAAAAAAACTAACCCTGCAGAATTATCAATAAAAGAACAGATGGCCTAATTTTATCCTATGAAACAAATGAGAGTACAAAACATATAAAAGAATACAACTAATCCTGCAGAATTAACTATAAATTAACAAATGAGGTAAAAACTGCCTTATTATCTTGTACATAAGTAAAACGACAAATCCCGGCCTGTTCCCACAAAACACAGAACATTTAATTATTTAAAATCTGATATCATATAAACATTACGAAGACTACAGAAATTTAACAGCAAGATCTTAAAAACCGAACCCCTGCACATGATACATATGTATGATTCACCATCGATTATTTGAATGCCCGATGATAAATTGTCATGTTATTCCCTCATAAAGAGAAACAAATCTAAGCTCTAAATGAATAGTTGAAAAACACCAAATATGATGGGAACATGTATGGTCCACTACAATCAATTATTACACTGTCCAATAATAAATATACGCCCTGAATAAAAAATAGGAAAAACAACAAAACCCTAAATTAATAATCGAAATAAAAAATAGGAAAAACAACAAAACCCTAAATTAATAATCGAAATAAACATCAAAGCCATACGCATATAATATAAATGATTACATGAATCAAGTTAAAGTTAAATCTGCAAAAGGTTGTTCCAGAAAAAAAATAAATGAAAGAACAAGTACAACATGAATGATTAATTAGAGGCCGGTATAAATAATGAAGAAGAATGGAAAGCATATATAAGAAAATGTAAGCATGGCCAACATTAATCATGCACAATTAACTAATGGATCATAAACAATAAATTATAAATATCTACTCTACACTGAGAAGCAGGAGGTAATTCATAGTCGATATAAACAAGCATACAAATTTAAAGAAAGAGCAGGACTATTCAAGTATTGAAAATCTGGAGCCATATGAACCTTGGACTGAAAAAATAATACAACAAAATCTTAACAAACCGAGCCCCTGCACCAGATGAGAAAACGTATGATTCACAAGCAATTATTTGATTGGATGATTATAAATTGTAATGCTATTCACTGATAAGGAGAAATCAATCTTAGGTGTAAATGAACAATAGAAAAAAACGTTGAACCCGTGGAGTGCAGGATTAAACCCTAAGCATACCGTCATATATTTATCTGCACAAGAACTAGAAAAATTTGCCCACCATCGATTAATTTCAACCCTTATATGTCCGTTACTTTCATCCCTTATCATTTACTTGACATGGGTTTCAAAAATTCCTCAATAATTAATTTAAACTCAAAAAATTAAAAAATTAGAAATCCAGAAATATTTTTTCCATCACAATTTTGAACACGCAACAATATGTTATTATACTTTGGAAATGATATAAACAAATGACAACAATAATCTACGCAAGTATAGCAATAACAAGACATTATCATTTACTTGAAATGGGATTAAAAAATCCCTCCTCAATAATTAATTTAAACTCTTAAAATTAAAATATTTAAAATCCAGAAATAATTTTTCCAATCACAGTTTCAAGCAGGCAGTAATATATCATTATACTTCGGAAATGATATAAACAACAACAACAACAATAATCTAGGCAAGTATAGCAATAACAAAACGTTATAATCTCGACAAGTACAAGAAAACCTATCCCCTACATAACAAAATCATGAACAACTACTTTTCACATGTGCTCTGTACTAACAATTATGCTACAAAAAAATATTTGTAATCTTGGGCACTATTCTTTAGTTAAAACAAAAGCAATGTAACTAAATCAAGTAAAAGTATACAAGTTAGATTTAAGATTCAAAACATTAAGACTAAAAAAATATAACTCTGAACATATCATTAACTTGGTTAAAAAATATCTACTCTGTATTAACAGGGTTGGCAGATCGCGAACAACTAATAGCTGAAATTGAATTTGATTCAAATGGCTTCCCTTGGCAACACAGGAATCCAACTCAGACAATTGCAGCATAAAGTATAACTTGAATAAGAAATAATAATAAAAAAATGTATACACATGGTATAAGTCATTCTGATATCTAACTTTACACTCTAAAATATATGTAGATTGAGATTTCCGTAGATTCAGATAATAGAATAAGATTTAAATAAAAAATATGTGGAATAAAACTTCGGTATTATTCCATACCTGTAAGGATAGGCAGTTAATGTCCAATTAGTGATTCAAGTAACAAGAATCAATGCTGGGTGTTACCGGCTACTTCTCACATCTGCACCCAAAATTAATCATTACTCTACATTAATAAATCATGAGCGGCTACCATAAAATTACAAAATCATGAATGCAAAATTAGTCATACACAAAAACTAAATGAATAAAATCATATAAAATAATCATGGGCTGCTACTATAACATTGCTAAATCATGCATGCAAAATTAATCATACACAACACATTAATGAATAACTGGAAATAATTAGAGAATTTAAGCTCTGATTAAAGGTTAGAGAAAAAAATTTCAAAACCTCGACTTAAAAAAAAAAAAAAAAACCGTGCACATATCATAATCTACTCAACAGACCTTTATAAATCATACACACTGAATTATCAGATATATACTAAAAAATGACATGAAATTTTATTAGATATAGAAAAGATCACAAAAGCCATCTTAACAGCATCCATCTTAATTAAAGAGGAAAAGGAAAGTATAGGAGGATATAAGGCCTAAATAGATGTCGGCTACTTACAGGCCAATATAACAAAAAACAGAGTAAAAGAACAGATGGCTAATCTTATCTTATGAAATGAATGAGAATGGAAAACATGTAAAACAAAAAAACTAACCCTGCAGAATTATCAATAAAAGAACAGATGAGAGTACAAAACATATAAAAGAATACAACTAATCCTGCAGAATTAACATTAAATTAGAAGTATCTACTTTGCATTAACAAAAATGAGGTAAAAACTGCCTTATTATCTTGTACATACAAGTAAAACGACAAATCCCCTGTTCCTACAAAGCACAAAACATTTAAGCTCTAAATGAATACTTGAACCCCAAAAATAATTGTCTGCGCAACAGCTAAAACTATACCCTGCATATGATGGGAACATGTATGATCCACTACGATCAATTATTACACTGTCCAATAATAAATTGCTAATCCTTAATTAAGGGAAATCAATATAAGCCCTAAATAAAAAATAGGAAAAACAACAAAACCCTAAATTAATAATAGAAATAAACATCAAAGCCATACGCATATAATATAAATGATTACATGAATCAAGTTCAAGTTAAATCTGCAAAAGGTTGTTCCAGAAAAAAAATGAATGAAAGAACAAGTACAACATGAATGATTAATTAGAGGCCGGTATAAATAATGAAGGAGAATGGAAAGCATATATAAGAAAATGTAAGCCCTAAATAAATGGCCAACATTAAACGCTCGACCCAACATTAATCCTGCACACTTAATTAATGGATCATAAACAATAAATTATAAATATCTACTCTACACTGACAAGCATGAGGTAAAACCTACCTTATTATCTTGTACATCATATTCATAGTCGATATAAACAAGCATACACGTAAAATTGCCCTGTTCCTACAATACAAATTTAAAGAAAGAGCAGCACTATTCAAGTATTGAAAATCTGGAGCCATATGAACCTTGGACTGAAAAAATAATACCACAAAATCTTAACAAACTGAGCCCCTGCACCAGATGCGAAAACGTATGATGAACAAGCAATTATTTGATTGGATGATTATAAATTGTAATGCTATTCACTGATAAGGAGAAATCAATCTTAGGTGCAAATGAACAAGAGAAAAAAACGTTGAACCCGTGGAGTGCAGAATAAAACCCTAAGCATACCGTCATATATTTGTCTGCACAAGAACTAGAAAAATTTGTCCTGCATATGATCGGAGCATGTATGATCCACCATCAATTATTACAGAAGACAATCTAAAGCCCTAATGAAAAAATAGGAAAAAACATCAAAGCCCTAAACAAAATAAAAATATAAATTAACATCACAGCAGTACATGAAATAGAAATGGAAATAGAAATAAACATTAGAGCCCTAGGGTGCAGAATGAAACCCTACGCATAACGTAATACATACTAATATTTATTCTGTTTTAACGAAGATATACAAATGATTACATAAGATAAGCTCGGAAAGAGAAGGGCTTACCAGTGGTCTGGTCTGAACCGGCTCTTGGCTCCATCGCTCAGCTCCCACCGCTGTTCTTGTGGAGGATCCGACTCACAAAAATATCGAGAAAAAAACTCGGCATTCATCATACGACTAAAAAACAGACACAGACAAAAGAAAGGCACAGGCATGGCCATGCTTTACAGACATCAGACCTCCACAAGCAAAACCAAAAAAAAAGACGCAAAATAAAAACAAGAGGGCACAAAGCAGTCTATGGAGATCGGACCTCCAAAAGCCACAGCAGCACGTCGGGAAGTGGAACAATTGTACAGGAGGTGAGTGAAAGCTATTTTTTATAGAGCCCGTATCAACGGCTCTGCCAACGGACAGATATGCTTTCCAGCTGTCTAGTGTCCGGAAACTTCCACTTAAATCTTTTGCGTGTTAAACAAGACATAGGTACCTATGTATGCAAAAAGTGTATTCTTATAAATAAGCTTTCCTAGTACCTACTACGGTCTTCTACCAATCTCATTTTTTTGCCCGTTGTACATTTAAGACGGATATTTTAAATCTTATCCTCATTTATTAAGATCTCTTATCATAAACAATTCTTTAAAAACAAAAATCATAAACAAGTCTATGCACGGCTTTACGTTTGATGATTTTTATTTTTAACTTTTTCGGGTTGGTTTTTTTAATTATATTATAATAATTTTACATTTTTTAAATTATTGTTTCTTTTAATTGGAATATTTACTAACATTTGTATAGGAGGGATGCAATGGATATGCCACTAGGGAAATTAAGGGAAATAAAATATTTGAAGGTTTCGAATTTATTTTAATTGTTAATTCAAAAAAGGTGAAGAATGGAGAAGAAGAAGAGGTGTTAGAAAAGAGAATTGAGTACTCTTGAGTTAGCAAGGAACTATGGAAATGTTGAATTGAATAAAGACACCCTTCGTCTTTATTTATTATTGGAACAAAAGGGCCAACAATTAATTTGGTGTAACATTGGAAAGAGAAAGGATGGGATACGCATTAGTCTTTGAGTCGATGAGCATGAAAAATAGTTGTAAAAGTAAGTCATTAACCTTAAAAAAACCTCCAATGTGTATAGTCGATCAGGGAAATGTTAACCCTTCCACTTTGTGGATAACAAGATACCGAGCCCTTTAGAAGGTTAGTTGACCAAGGTCTCCTTTGGTAATTGTGGAGCATGACACCCCCAAGGGTGAGTGGTTATTCCAAGTGGACCAGAGAAAGTTGTCGAACTTGATAACCACAAAGCAAGATAGTTATAGAAGTTTTGTACCTTTTTTGTAAATGATAGAGACGAAATCCCCAATTGCATCACTGAATTTATTTCAAACATTCGATGAAATTAACACTTCTTGTGGTGGTCCACTGATTTGTTTCCTAGCAACATATACAATTAGAACTAAAAATGCAAGATTTCATCCTCTAGAAGAAAAAAATTGTATGAGACATGAGGCGTTGTAGTCAGTAAAGTGATTCTTTACGTTTCATATACTTAGCATAAGTCACCAGAAAGATACTTGGAATGGGTCACTTCCTTTTTATGAGAGAGTTTTAACAAGGTGCCTAAAATTGGAAAGCTTCTCAACAAGGTTGAACCATAAGAGTTGTCAGCATACATTGGGAAGTCATTGACAAGGGGCGGTTAGGAAAAGTCAATAACAAGAATAATAGACTGCCCTGCGAATGGGGCCAATATTTGGTGAGGGGATGCCTCTCGAAGGTGCATATTAATAAGGGAAATCAATTTGTCTGCTACAAATCTAATTTATTTGATGATAATATAGTAAACATGCCTGAGAGGTTCTTGGAAAGTTGCAAGAGATTTCCCCTTAAGGGGTTTCATTTCCTTAATAGGCATTAGAAGGCAAGAACATATGGTGGATGTGAAGACATTGAAAGAAACAACACCCATTGGAGCGAGGAAAATTATTAGGTGATGTGAGTGCATATTTGATAGTGTTGATGGTGTAAGATTTCCCTAATCGAGTAATACAAACTTAATGTTGAGAATTTGAGCCTATTATATAGTTTTTTTGTAATTATATTGCTCAAGTTATTCTCCACACTTATAACTCAGACAATAACATATAGTAGTTGCAAGAGTTTTCCTTCTAGGTTTGTATTTGGCATTACATCCTCAACATTCGAGTGCATATTCTTAATAATCATTAATTTTGAATAATTTTCATGTGTATATTCTTATGCTTGTTATAAATATTGAGATTATGTGGCTTTATAGTACGAGGAAATGAGTTTAAAAGATGAGAGAGGACTAACTTCTCAAAAAAATGCAAAGAATTTAGCAAAATTCAATGCAGTAACTATTGATCCATTAAATGAACTGTGTGTGTGTGTGTGTACACACACACTAGCAATTACACATGAAGTTTCAAGATGTGTCACACGGAATGCAAATGGAATGATCTCATTTAGTAATATGGTTTGATTTTAGTATCATTTTAATATCAATGTCAACTATCCCAACAAGGAACACCTAAAATCCAAATAAAATTTTGACAAACCAAAACCATAATGAAGTAAAGTTATTGTGCCTTGTGTACATATCCAAGTTTTGTGTGATTATCTAATGGGGTATTCACAATGGTAACATATGTACAAAACCATTTCCCATAATTCTTTGATATATGTCCACATCAAACTTTAAATCTCCCATTTAGGCGCAAGTTGGGAGGATGTTGGAAATGATTCTCACTTTATACCAACCACATGGATGATTTAATATTTAATTGAATTAAATCTATATTTCAGAGTAACTAATCTAATAAATTATAATATATAATTAATATGCAATGATAAGTACTCAAGCAGTGTAAAACCCTAAGCAAATGATAAGGATAGAGACTTGGTTCCTGCGCAACCTAGAGGCAATCGAGACTATGTGTCTGTTGGATCTAGCTGTAAACGACGCAACATTTACCTACAGGGATTTCCAACACTATGTTCTATGTGGGACAAGAACGCCTGTAAGGGGACAGGAGCGTCTAGGCGTTGGTGTCTATTTCTAGGTGTTGACATCTGTGTTAATACTTTGGATATGTTTCTTTTCTAGGTCTGGAGACTTTTTCTTTGATTTTTTCTTTGTGGTGCTACCTTCGTTGGTAGGGTTTCAATCACACATGTAACCTATAAAACAAACCCTAGCTACTTGCACAAGCTCACAAACACATTAAATCTGAATAAAATATGTAAAATGTGAAGCTGGACTAACCTCATAAGTCACCCAAAGAGTGAGTGTATTACCAAGAGATGCACTACATTTCATAATCCATGTAGTTATGTGTGCTTGTGTGTGAAATAATGTCCTTAGGTTTCCCTCGCACCAATAACGCCAAGATAGTGGGCTATAGCTAGATTAGATGCAAAACATGTGGTATGAAATTCAACACTTCCCCTTCCTATGCATTGTATGCATCCCAAAAATGTATTCCCTTTGATGGTAGTGATAGTATGTAGATGTGATTTCTCCTTTGAATTGTCACCCAGAATAATAGTATGTACATGTTGTGTATATATATGAATCTCTTGTTTGAATTTCGACACTAGTGACACAAAAGGTTGACTATGAGAGTGGGATAAAGACAAAAAAGGAGAAAAGACCGACCAAAAACGTCAGAATGTGTAAAAAGAACAAAGAGGGACAAAAGCGCCCAAAATGGACACAAGCGCCTGGGCGCTAGTGTCCAAAGTTGGTGCTGGTGTCTTGAGATAAATAACGACATATGTGAAAATACAGAAAGACATGGATCCCTATGACCTAACTAGAATTGGATACAGAAATGACAGACGTGGAAGAGAATTACAGTAAAAAGAAATCAAAGACATAGATTGACAAGAGATAGTGTCACTAGTGAATACTTTTCTTACTTAAGATCCATGCATGTAACAACATACTTACGACATAGTAAAATAGTAATATGTGTGTGATTATGTGTCTGCAATGCATTCAATTACAAGTTTGTAAGGCCTTTCCAAAAACTCAATATTGTGTATATATTGGCAAATGGGAAATTGATCGAGTTGGGAATCTATTTTTTATACTCGGTGAAATTTTCTCAATGGTTCTTGAGGAGATTTAAGTATGATATACCATGAAAAATATTATGTTCATTTCATTTGGTCAAACATGTAGCTCCAATTTTTACGTTTATGATTTTCCAAGGCATTTTCACCACAGTTTACATACATATAAATTAGGGCACCTACAAGAAAAAAATATTATTATATCTCGATGAATTTCAACACCCTGTTGCAAAGCTCATATTTTTCCATAGGCAATGAGTATGCTAATAAATGTGACTTAATCGTGTTGAATATCTATTCATTGCATTTAGTGAAACAGTCTCAATGGCTCTTGACTCGTAAGGATGACCATGTCTAAATCTCTCTAACATCATTAGTGACTACAAATAAATCTATTAAATTATTAATTATTTATAGTTAAAAACACATAAACACTTGTACAAACAAACGTCAATGTTAAACAAGGGTTGGATTCATGACCATAAAGTCTCCCTCACCTTGGATATATCAAATGAGGAATCCAAAAAGTCATGAATTATACCACTATCAAGGTTATGGCAGAGACATCAACAAATTTCATGCCGGCAAAAATATGCCATAAATTTATTTCTCTTTCACAGGAGCTCTCTAATCTAGAAAAAAATAAAAATACATCTTATTGGGATTGATTAATTAAAAAATAAGAACATGGAACATTAGAAAAAGGAAAACCTTAACGTTACGAGGATTAATTTCTCCTTTGAATGCAAAATTTCATATCATTCCATTGAAATGTGTAATTTGGTTTGGATGGAGATGAAAACATGTAAGAGGCTATGTGGAGCTATTACTCTCGAAATAATATCAAGCATGTTAGTAATTATTAAATGTTTTCAACTTCACTGTTATTTTCCTTTATATTTGATTAAACATCATTTAGAAATAATTAAAAATTAGTTTCCTATGGCTTTTTTTATTTTTCATTTCAAAAAAACAATTTAGGATGCCACTAAAACCCAATAAGAAACAAAAAAAAGTCTTCCAATTATGTGATTTTAGGCATTGTTGTGAATTTCACTCGACAAGTAGATACTAGCTCTTGAGGAGGAGGAAAATATCTTGTTCTAAATCTACTAAATTGTAATAGAGGTTAAGAGGATGTTAGAAAAGGTTGTGGACTCTTCCTTTACACGTACTTATTTCATTTTCCAAAAAATTCTAAGGTCTTGTAACCCATCTTTTTTACATATTCCACAATCATTACAGTTCACAAGACCACATATCTTTTAAGATTTTTTTCAAATAGTTCACATTCTTCCATAATTAATTTTGTTTAGGACACTTATAACTTAAACATATGTCAAAATTCCCTTCTTTATAATTCTTCAACACATGTCTGCACCCTATTTCGAAGATCCTATATTTGTACAAGTTGGTACTATGCTAGCAAAGGTGAAATGATTAAACTAGAAACTTGTTGGTTGTATTTCATAAAATAAATTCAATGTTCCATTAGGATGCCCATGCTAAGAATTACTAGCGAATGGATCCTCAAAGTTGGATTCCTCCGACATAATAATGATAAGAAGAGTAGTCAAATTTATCAATGCAAACGTTCAAGTTTACTAATATCATGGTTAGTATATGCGCCCCATTTTTCATAGTGCCAAAGTAAAAATACCCAATGATGATTACGAGGATCTCCAAATACCTGACTAGATGTGTTAAAATTATCGAGACTATTACCTAGTTTCCTTATTGACCCTTCATCCCTCTATATTCCTCTCTAGACCTTCTAGGATCTCCTAGAGCTTTATTCTTCTTCTTGTTACCCCCTTTTGCTGATCCAGGACGCTACCACAACAAAGGTTTTGTCCCCCAACATGAAGGTTTTTTCATGTACACTAGTGGTTGCATCAATCACCGTGACGGTTTCGTAACCTTCGCCTATAGGAACAAATGGTTCTATCACACTTACAACTTGAATCATACTCACACTTGCCATGCAAGATTTTTCATTTTTTATTTGGAATATGTGCGTGTTTTAACTCATTTTTAATGCCCAATTCACTCCTCCTACCCCATAGCACTTGATTGTACTCTCAAGTGATTCAATCTAAGCCATATCTTTATTTTTGATATCTGAATCAATAAAATATGATATATTTTACTAAAATTTGAATTTAGAAAACTAGTTTAATGATGTACAAAAAGGTGTAAAATGTTAAAAGAAATTTAGAGATGTGGCTATGAAAGCAAATGAGAAGGATAGGGTACTTACCTTGATTTTCATTACATCTCATACCCAATGTAGTTTCATGTGCTTATGTGTGCAATAGTGCTCCTATATTTCCCTCGCACCGATGATGCCAAGAGACTACGCGTTAACTAGATAGAATCCAAATGTGTCGATGGAAAAATGAAGTTCCCCTTCCTATGTAGTGTGTATGCAAAGTAAAAATACTACGATGCAGTCCCTTTGATATGTAGATAGATATCCCTTGATATAAATTGCCCTCCCTTATAATGGTATGTATGTTGTGTTTATATAGGAATCTCTTACTTGAATTTCAGCACTAATGACATGACATGCCGACTAGTACCTCGGGACAGGAGTAAGAAAATTGATAGGACCAACTACAAATGTCAAAAAGGTGAACTCAAACAAAGAGGACACAAGCACCCAGGATGGACAAGACCGCCTGGGTGCTAGTGTCCAGTCTTGCGCGTTGGTGTTAAGAGACAACTGATGAAAAATGTGCGAAGATTGACATAAAGGGATCCCTATGACTTGAAGAGAAATGGGTACAAAAGTGAGATAGGTGAGAGATAAAAATAATAAAGACACTCAAAGTAAGAACACAAACTAGATAGTGTGTCATTAGTGAATACTTTTCTCACGCAAGATCCATATATAAAAAAACATACTTGGCGGTATGGTAAATAGTAGTAAGCAAGTGATTTTGTGTCTACATGTACCCCCCCCCTTATGTTATTTGAATGAAATTCAAGTAGCATAAAGGAAGTAAGAAACATACCTGTGAGAAATCTGGAGAAGCTTAGTCGCAGAAATATGCACAAAATAAAAACATATATCTTGGAAAACCATACTCTAGCGTGTCTATCGGTGTGGTGTAAATAGAGATGGTGAATCGTTTTGAGGAGCACTCAGAGAAAATGAAAATTTTGATTTGCAGTGATTAGATATTTCAATTTGTTTCTTGATGGAGATTTGATGGGGTAGGGAGTGATCAGTTCCCAATCTAATTTTTTGTATATGTGAAAAACTAAAGGATTTTGGCGTCTTGTCATCAGAGGAAGTTAGGGAGATAGGTCTAGTTTTAATCTCCCACTATGACTACATCCTCAAAAGGTCCAACCACTGCAGACGGATAAAGACTAAATTTTGTTCATTTTGATCAAACAATAATAACCCATCTAGGAGCAATACATGAAAGGAAATGACGTTTCATTACCCCAACTCCAAGGGTGTCGTCACGATGTGTATGGATTCCATGTTATGTCATCTGGAAGTGATAAAAAATTTAAAGTGACTTCCCATGTTAGGCCATCTGGGAAAGATATGAAGTGATTTAGCTCCCAAATTAGGTCATCTGGGAGGAATAGTAAAATACAGTTCAACATGTTGTGTCGATTGGTTGATTTGATTCGAGAAGAAGAAAATTCTACTGAGATTGAATATGTATGATAGATTACTCATGGAGAGATTTTTTACTTGTTTCCCTCATATTAAATCATTAGGGGGAGTCACTAGAAAGTAGTGTGAAATGTCGCATAATGTTTGAGATTTTTTTTATAATGACGAATTAGATACGTGAAATGACCGTGTAGAAGTGTGAGGGGGATCATAGAGTGATCCAAATTGTATGCCCCCTTAACGAAAGGGAGAGTGACAGAAGGAATGAACATTGAGCTGAAAGTAGATGCAAAATGATGTAAGAGTGAGGAACTGTTGTAAGATTGATTGTATATTAAATTGAAGATGTACGAGTGTTTCACAAAATAATTCATGTGATAAAACAGATAAGGTAATGATCAAGGAGGAATACCTGTGATATGTAGGTCGAAGGTTGAATGCATTACTGAATTTATCCAAGTTGATCGTAGAGAACTCCTTTTTGTCTAGGAAGGTTATCAATCCTCTATTCACTACAATTCAATGTGAATAAGCAACTGAAATAAATAAGTCCTATTGGAATGTAATAATTTAGGTTTCTCATACACATAATACACTAGATTTTATACGAAATATTAAAATAACACTAAATCTAGTTAGAACTAGGGTTTTTTTAGGTTAGACAAGTCTGTCAAAGGTCCGGTAAGGGTTTGGGGTTGATTGGTTAAAGTTTAGGTTGATTTTGGGTGAGTGGGAAGCTTGTTGGTCTGAGATTATGAAATGACACAGAGACTGATATCGGTCTAGTGACCGATGCTGGTAGGGGGGCTAAACCAAAGTCGGTTAGGGAACCGATATCGGTAGGGTCAACAAGTATTAAATTATTAAACAAGGGGTTCTATGCTCTTTGTGATTTCACAAACAGTAAAGGTAATGTGGTTTGGGTCTTAACATGGCTGAAAAGACTCGGGGATACTAAGAAGGAGGTTTAGAAAGGTGAAAAGGCTTAGGATGGTTGAATAATGGGTTGGTGGGAAGAAGGTGATTTGTAAACTCTCTACTTTGGAATTGTTCACAGAATCACAATTAATCATTGTTGTTCTAATTTCGATTAGAAAATGACAAAGATAGCTAGTGAGTTAATTTTGCTTATGCTCAAAATCAACAATTGCAAGAAATGAAATAATATAAACTCATGAACACCAACAAGTTTTATCCTGGAAACCCCCAGAGGAGGAAAACCAATCGAGAAGGGCAAATGCTCTTTCTTCCCACTTTTCATTGGCCAATTCAATTAAGAAGTGCATAATGTATAATAAGTATGAAAGAGAAGTAAATAATATCTCACACTTCCTCCCAATTACTTACTTGCTCTGCCACGACACTCCTTTATTCTACAAGCACAATTCCACCACTAAGAATTTCTTGCTCACGTACTTCCATGCTTCGATAGTAAAAAAATATCCTTCCTACATGTATTTATAGCCCTTCTCATGTCCTCCCGTGCACTAGAGGATGGGAAAGGTCATGGAGGAAAAGAGACACGGACAACCTTTCCAATTATGGGACTCTTCATTTCAAATTTTAGTTTTTCTATCAAAAAGAGCCAGGACTACCACCCAATGCAGACCGATGGTTATAGGACTACCACCCTAGTTGGGCAGTGGTTACAAGACCACCACCTAGGTTGGGCGGTGGTTTTATAACCATCTCTCTATACAGAGTAGTGGTTCTGTTAACATGAAGACATAACCTCCATTTCTTTATTTTCCTTCTTTGGTGCTGGCTGATTTGATGAACTATAGTCATTTTGGATCTTCGTGGATCAAACCTACCATGTGTTGGGGTGTGGAGCCTATTTTTGGTCTTCTCTAATCAATTTTGAAGTGTGGAGTTCGAATTGGGAAGATGAAAGGTCATGACCATTTCTTTTCCAGCCATGGGAAGATGAAAGGTCATGAACAGTTTCTTTTCCAGCCATGGGAAGATGAAAGGTCATGACTTTCAAACTTCTAGGGTCGGCTTTTGGACTTCTTAAAGGATTGTAATCCTATAAATAGAGGTGTTAGGGTATCTTGAAGATATCTTGTGTGTTCAAGAGGTCTTGAGTCTTAGTGATCAAGAGGTGATCAAGAGTGATCAAGGTTAAGCAATTGGGTGTCAATTGTGGTTTAGATGTGGTTTAGCATCTTTGGAATTCTGTTGTGAGTTCATAACTGAGAGAAGACTGTGAGAGTTGTTTTACTCTTGTTGATAATAAAATCTGAGCAAGTTCTTGGTGGATGTAGCCCACATTGGGTGAACCACATTAAATCTTGTCTTGTCTTCTTTTGTGCATTATTTATTTATGTTGTTATATTTCTGCATGTATACTTTTGCTATATAGTTTCCTACTATTGTGATTTGAGGAATTGTTTCCGCATATTTGTTCTTTAATTCCTAACAACTGGTATCAGAGATTTGGTGGTTTTTTGCTGAAGTGGTAAATCACAGGGAAAGTTTAGCTTGAGTGGGAGCTATGGCGGATGAGGGTAGATCAAGGGTTGAGAAGTTCAATGGGCAGAACTTTGGTTTGTGGAAGATGCAAATGGAGGATTACTTATATCAAAAGGACCTCCATGTTCCTTTGGCTAGAAAAACAAAGAAACCTACAACCATGTCGGATGAGGATTGGGAGTTGCTGGATAGAAAGGCACTCGGGGAAATTTGGTTATGCCTTGCATCTTCGGTTGCTTTCAACATATCACAGGAGAAGACCACGGAAGGTCTCATGAGTGCGTTGGGGAAGTTATATGAAAAACCCTCTGCCTCTAATAAAATATTTTTGATGAAAAATTTATTTAATATGAAGATGTCTGAGAATGGTTCTATTGTTGTTCATTTGAATGAATTTAATACGGTTGTGAGTATGTTAAACTTGGTAAAAATTGACTTTGATGATGAGGTCAGGGCTTTGTTGATTTTTTTCTCCTTACCAGATAGCTGGGACAACTTGGTTATGGCTGTAAGTAATTCAGTCTCTAATAATTCAAAGCTGAAGTTTGAGGATGTAATAGGTGTGATCCTAAGTGAGGAAATGTGAAGGAAGAGCACCGAAGATTCTTCTACTTCTTGAAATGCTTTGATGGTGGAGAGCAGAGGGAGACAAAAGAACAGAGGGAAAGGTAACCATGGGAAGTCAAATGATCGTGGAAGGTCAAAGTCCAAGAGTAAGTTAGAATGTTGGCACTGTGGGAAGGTTGGTCATGCTAAGAAAGATTGTTGGGCTCTTCAGGATAAGAAGAACAAGAAGGAGGAAACTAAAGAGGTAAATGTGGCAGCAGGTGATGTTTTTCAGGATGCCTTAATTCTTTCTTTAGATAATATTGTTGAGTCTTGGGTGTTAGATTCAGGGGCTTCTTTCCATGCCACCCCACATAGACATTACTTTACTGATTTTGTTCAAGGAGATTTTGGACATGTATATCTTGGTGATGATGAACCATGCAGAATAGTAGGGAAAGGTTGTGTTCGGGTGAAAATGAAGAATGGGAACACATGGCTACTTAAGGATGTCAACCATGTGCCTAAGTTGAGGTGGAACTTGATATCAGTGGGTCAGCTGGGTAGTGATGGTTGTACGGTCAGTTTTATAGTGGATTCTTGGAAGGTTACCAAGGGAGCTCTTGTGGTTGCAAGAGGTAAGAAAACTGGTACTTTGTATTTAACCAGTGGTGCTGATTATTGTAATTTAGTTGCTACAGATGGAGATGTAACTTTGTGGCACCAGAGACTCGGTCATATGAGTCAAAAGGGCATGCAAATTATAAAGGACAGGTTGCTCAGATTAAAGGAGTTAGATTTAGACTTCTATGAGGACTGTGTTTATGGAAAATAGAAGCGGGTGAGATTCCTCAAGGTTGGACCTACCAAGAAGGAGGGTAAGTTGGATTTAGTGCATACAAATGTATGGGGGCCAGCTAAGGTAAACTCTATTGGTGGTTCATGTTATTATGTCACTTTCATTGATGATGTAACTAGAAAATTTTGGGTATATTGCATTAGAAAGAAATCTGATGTGTTTGAAACCTTCAAAAGATGGAAAGCCTTGGTTGAGAATGAAACAGGTCTCAAGTTGAAATGTCTCAGGTTGGATAATGGAGGGGAGTATTGCAGCAATGAATTTCTTGATTACTTTTGGTAAATGGGATCCGCAAGAAAAGAACGGTTCCAAATACTCCACAAGGAAAATGGAGTGTCAGAGAGAATGAACAGGACAATCATGGAATGTGCTAGGTGCATGAGGTTACATGCGGGGCTACCACTCATGTTTTGGGCAGAAGCGAGGTGAGCACAACTGTTTATCTGATTAACAGAGGACCCTCTATGGCTTTGGATGGAGGTATACCTGAGGAGGCTTGGTCTGGTAAGAAAATTGATTACTCATTTCTTAGAGTATTTGGATGTGAGGTATTTGTTCACATTGATAAAGATGATAGGACCAAGTTAGAGGCTAAGTCTGAGAAATGCACCTTTGTTGGATATGGTGAGGATGACTTTGGTTTCCGTGTTTGGAGTCTTAAGGACAAGAAAATATTTCAGTCTAGAGATATTGTCTTTAATGAAAAATTCATGTATAAAGATCAGTTGCAGGAATAGAAAGAGGAATCAAAGAAAGAATACACAGTGTTAGAGGACATTGCGGAAAACAAGGTGTCCAAGGGGCCGGTTCAGGTGTAGCATGTTCTGGCACAGCTAGTTCAGGAACCTACTCATCAGGAACCCCAAACTCCTGAGGTGAGAAGGTATTCTAGGGTAAGAAGGGAACCTAAATGATTTACTCCATCTTTGAATTATTTATTTCTCACTGACAGTGGAGAGCCAGAGTGCTTTGAGGAAGCAGTGTAGGTGGATGCCAGGAAGAAGTGGGAGCAGGCCATGGATGAAGAGCATAGATCTCTTATGGAAAACCAGACTTGGGATCTGGTGGAGCTACCCGAGGGCAAAGAGAGCATTGCAGAACAAGTGGGTGTATAGAATCAAAGAGGAAGATGGAGGTAGGAAAAGATACAAGGCCCGGTTGGTGGTCAAGGGATTTGCATAGAAGAAAGGTATAGACTTTGATGAATTTTTTTCTCCTGTTGTTAAAATGACTTCTATTAGAACTGTTCTTGGTTTAGTAACAGTAGAAGACCTGCACTTAGAGCAGTTGGATGTGAAGACTGCATTCCTTCATGGTGAGTTGGAGGAGGAATTGTATATGCAGACAGCCATAAGGTTATGAGGTCAAAGGGAAGGAGAGGTTAGTGTGTAAATTGAAGAAGAGATTGTATGGCCTGAAACAAGCTCCACGGACAGTGGTACAAGAAGTTTGACAGTTTTATGCAGGAGCAGGGTTACTCCAGGTGTCACTCAGACCATTGCGTGTACATCAAGAAGTTTCTTGATGGTAGTTATATTATTTTGTGCCTGTATGTGGATGATATGCTTGTTGCAGGGAAGAACATGCAGGAAATAAAGGTACTCAAGAAGCAGCTAGGTGACTCCTTTGCTATGAAGGATTTGGGGGTAGCAAAAAAAATCCTTGGTATGAGAATAACTTGGAACAGGAAAGAGAGGAAGCTGGTGTTATCTCAAGAAGAGTACATAAAGAAGGTCTTGGAGAGGTTTAGTATGCAAGATGCTAAACCGGTTAGTACCCCTTTGGCAGGTCACTTTAAATTATCAAAGGAGCAGAGTCCCAAGACTAAGGAGGATAAAATCCAGATGTCTAGGGTACCGTACTCATCAGTGGTTGGTAGCTTGATGTATGCTATGGTATGCACTAGGCCTGACGTTGCCCATGTAGTGGGAGTAATGAGCAGGTTTATGAGTGATCCAGGTAGAGAGCACTGACAGGAAGTGAAGTGGATCCTTTGGTATTTGAGAGGGACCATGGGAGCAGCATTGTGTTTCAGTGGATCAGACACTACATTGCATGGTTATGTAGATTCAGACATGGTAGGAGATTTGGACAGCAGGAGGAGCACGACAGGTTATGTATTTACGGTTGGTGATACAACAGTGAGTTGGATTTCATGGTTACAAAAGGTTGTGGCTTTTTCAACCACAGAGGCTGAGTATGTTGCTGCCACATAGGCAAACAAGGAGATGATTTGGCTACAACAGTTGCTTGATGAGTTGGGTCATAAGCAGGAAGTTGGGAGACTACACAGTGATAGTCAGAGAACTATTCATTTAGCGAAGAACTCTACTTTTCACTCTAGGATGAAGCACATTCAGCTGAGATATCATTTCATCAGGGAAGCTTTGGAAGAAGATAAGTTGAAGTTGGAAAAGATTCATACCAGTCATAATCCTATGGATATGATGACCAAGGTGGTCACAAGGGAGAAGTTGAAGTTGTGTTCAACTTTGATTGGCCTTCATGGTTGATAATGAAGGGTTGAGAACTTTTCTCAGTAGGAACAGTCTCCAAGTGGGAGATTGTTGGGGTGTGGAGCCTATTTTTGGTCTTCTCAAATTAGTATTGAAGTGTGGAGTTTGAATTGGGAAGATGAAAGGTCATGACCGTTTCTTTTCCAGCCATGGGAAGATGAAAGGTCATGACAGTTTCTTTTCCAGCTGTGGGAAGATGAAAGGTCATGACTTTCAAACTTCTAGGGTTAGCTTTTGGACTTCTTAAAGGATTGTAATCCTATAAATAGAGGTGTTAGGGTATCTTGAAGATATCTTGTGTGTTCAAGAGGTCTTGAGTCTTAGTGATCAAGAGGTGATCAAGAGTGATCAAGGTTAAGCAATTGGGTGTCAATTGTGGTTTAGCATCTTTGGAATTCTGTTGTGAGTTCATAACTGAGAGAAGACTATGAGAGTTGTTTTACTCTTGTTGATAATAAAATATGAGCAAGTTCTTGGTGGACGTAGCCCACATTGGGTGAACCACGTTAAATCTTGTCTTGTCTTCTTTTGTGCATTATTTATTTATGTTGTTATATTTATGCATGTATACTTCTGCTATATAGTTTCCTACTACTATGATTTGAAGAATTTTTTCTGCATATTTTTTCTCTAATTCCTAACACAAGACTCTTGTGGACCTCTCCTAGTCTCTCTGACCTTGCGCTGCAATACTACATCTTCCTCCAATTCACCTCATGAGTCCAAGACATAATCCTCAATGAAAGGTAGAAATTGTAGTCCTTCATCTTCATCTAGAATGGATGGCTCATATAGGTGCAAATTCTCACAGTTTACTACTGAGTACATCCTCATAAATGATGAAAAATCAAGTCGAAAGGCATTTTCTCCAACCTACTCCAATATGGTGAAGGGTCCATATCCTAGTGGCATGAGCTTCTGTGTTTGACCTTATAGTCTCTCCTTGCTCAAGTAAAGCCAAACTCTATCTCCAACATGAAGTTTATGTTCTCTCCTATGCTGATCTTTCCTAACCTTGTACTTGGCTTGAGATTTCTCTAATTATTCTTTGATTTTGAGATGGATTTGTCAAATCCTCTCAAGGAATTTGTTTTCTCTAGTCACCTCTATGTCTCGTGTATACTCCTAATCTTGTTGCTTAACTGCTATGTCCAGCGGATTTGTAGGTAGATATCCCAAGAATGTTTCAAATGGTAACTTCATAGTGGATGTGTGTACTATTCAGTTATAGGAATGGTTAATGTAGGCCAAGGACTCATCCCAAGTTCTTGGGTATTTGTTATTATACCCTTTGATCAATTGTACCAAATTCCTATTCACCACCTCTGTCTATCCATATGTCTGTGGATGGAAAGTTGTGCTCCTCTATAACCTGGTATCCATCTTGTCCCACAAAGTAGTCCAAAAATTCCCCAAGAACCTGGAATCCCTATCAGAAATAATAGAATTTGGCAAACCAGAATGCACCCATAGATTAGCAAAGAAAAGATCTCCTGTCTCATGTGCTTTTACTGTCTTTTTTACATGCCATAAGAATACACATCTTACTGAATTCATCAACAACAACATAGACGTAGTAATGGAAATGTTTAGACATAGGTAATCCTTCTAAAAAATCCATAGAAATTTCCTCCAATGGACAAGTAGGTACTGACAAAGTTATATAAAAACACTCCTTCCTAGTCTTAGGCTTGTTGGTACAATAAAGTTTACATCCATGTATAAATTTTGATACTTCTTCTTGCATATTGGGCCAATACACATACCTTTTCAATTGGGCTAGGGTCTTACCAACACCAAAATGTCCCACTACTTTCAAGGTATGTGCTTTCCTCACCAATAGAAGTCTTGCTACCTTAGCTGCACACAAAGCTTCCCCCATCGGTAGAGCAACCCATCCTTGAGATAACAATCTTCAATTCCCATCCTTTCAGCCCCTTGGCACTGAAACTGCCGAAATGTCACCCCAAAGTCTCTATCCTGGGCATATGCCTCTCCGTAAGCTTCCTTCGTGAAGAGCTCGATCTGAGAGATAGTGGCCAAATAGGAGAACTTATCCTTTGTGGGCGGCCAAGACAACATGTCTGCCACCAATTTTGTACTACCCTTCTTGTATTTGATCTAGATGGAACTGCTGAAGGAACCCCATCCATTTGTAGTGTATTTCATGTTACAATTTAGACTGCGCTTGCAAATACTGGAGAGGTTTGTGGTCAGTGTGCACAATAGTTTCTTTACCCAACAAATAATGCTTCTATTTTTTAATTGCCTGAACTAATGCATACATTTCCTTATCATATACTGAATATCCTTTAACTGCTGAAGTAAAATTTTTAGAATGAGAGCATACGGGTTTAACTCCCTGAAGCAACAATGTGCCCATAGCGTAATCAATGACATTCGTCTCTACTTTGAAGGGTTGCTGCAAATTAGGAAGAGTAAGTATTGGAGCATGACTAATCTTGCATTTCAATATCTCAAAGGATTTGTCTTGTTCCATATCCCAGTCAAAACACTTACTCCTTGTGGCCACTATTCCAAGGGGTAGAAGTAAATCCGAGAGAAACTCATGAGGAACTTCCCATGTACTGTACTTTCCCACAAAACTTACTAGTCTTTGTGGCTCCTGTTTGTGTTGAACTAACTAGTGATGGCTTCCACCTTCTTGGGATCCACTCGTAGCTATCCTCCTCAAACCACATCTTGTCCAACTATAGACAAGTGATCACTTGGACTCAAATTCACATTTTTTCATATTACAAAGCAAAGATTTCTCCCTGAGAACTTGCAAGACTTAGTGTCACTTATCACAAATGAGTTAAGATGTTCCTCCCATGTGGCACTAAAAATCAAGATATCATCTAGATTATAATGACATATGAATCTATGAAATCCTGTAATACATCATTCATCAATCTCATAAATGTAGTAGGTGCATTGCATAAACCAAATGGAAGTACTAACCACTCATACAAACCCTATTTTGTCTTGAAGGCAATCTTCTATATATCATTTTCCTTCATTCTGACCCAGTGATAACCTGACTTGGGATCCAACTTCATGAATAATTTTGCATGTTGAAGCTAGTCCAAGAGATAATCTATGGGGGGAAGTGGATATTTGTTCTTTATGGTGATCTTAGTCAAAGTGCGGTATTCGATGCACATTCTCCAAGAACCATTCTTTTTTGGCACCATCACAATAGGCGAACCACATGATGAGGTGCTTGAACGTATCACACCCTGGTCTAGTAGTTCAAGGAGTTTTTTCTTTACTTCAATACTCTCCAGCAAGGATTGCCTATAAAATCCAAGGATGTTTGTAGAGGTTGACTCTGGCATTGTTTCAATCACAATAACATCTACTTCCCATTTTGGTGGCAACCCACTAGGAACCTGAAAAACTTCTTTAAAAGGCTAAATAATACTATCCAAATTTGTTTTCCATTGGATAGAAATTATCTTTGGTTTCTACCCCATCTTGTTTATCTTTTAGAGAAAAGTAAATAAAACCAATTATGATTTCCTTGAATAAGTCATTTTGCTTGGTTAGCACTCACCATAGTAACCAGTGTCTTACACTGGTGTGCCCAGATGTTGTAGTTGATCCCATCCTTGACCCATCTGTACCAGTTTTCCCTTCTCATAAATTTGACATCCTTGATATACAAGTAATGACTCCTGAAAACAACATCAAAAGTAGTTCAAGTTTTGGAATAACATCAGCTTTAAAAACATCAATATATTGGGAATTTATCCCAAACTAGACCTTACATCTTTTTATTACCTGAATTTTAACACCCTTCTTCACCCAAAAAAAGGATAAGGGTGTGGATGCTCGTAAGAATCAAGACCAAGCTTCTTTACAACTAGATCAAAAACAACTTAGAGGTAAGAACTGGTATCAACCAAAGCATTTACCTTAGTTCTCTTGATCTAGATTTTCAGAGGTTAGAATAGTCTACTCATCTCCTCTTCCTAGCTATCCATGTTTGTGGCTGTGCATCCAAGCCTCTCTTCTACATCAGATTCATCTTCGATTTCCACCTCCCCTTCTATCTTTATACAGTATTCATGGACTTCTTTGAGTCCTTGATTCGGTTCTTTAGATGCAACTTCGAACACGTAGTATCACTATGACCATTGATATCTTAGTTCTTGCAAAAATACTTGGGATCTTTACAAGTATTTAAAGTAGTGGCAGCTTGTTTACCTTTCCCTTTCCACTTACCCTTGCTACTTGTTTGAACCCCAAAACCAATTTTTGATGACCCTATTTGTTGACAAAGTCTTTTCCCTTGGCTCTACTTCTCCCTGCTTCTTTTCATCATCTATGTAGTGACAAAGATGATCACACACACCTTGTTGAGATATTTGGATTCAATGGAGATGAATTTTCTTCGAAGGTGAGTGTTAGTCCTCAAGCAAGTACTTAGTAAGAATATCCTCAATCCTCCAAATCCATGTTCACACTAACATGGCCTGCCTCCAAATCTCTGTAATATAGTCCAAAGCTCACTTTGACCATTATGTGTTGTCTAAAATAATAACTCTTGACATCATTTTGTCAGTTGTTATGGCCAATAAGATAACAAGTTATCACTCTAAGTAATGTCTTTGCAATTCTTGCCAAGATTTCACAATAGGATCCATTCTTATTTTCACAAGACATGTTACGATGGGTTTCCCACCAAACCAGAGCATGTCCCTCCATTTTGAGATGTGAAAAGGTGATCCTCTATTATTCAATGACATTATGGACGCTAAAGTAGAATTCTAATTGTTTTAACCATTTATCAAGAAACTCTGCATCTACTTGTTTTTCAAAGCTTTTAATTTCAACTTTCATCTCAACTTTAAAACGAGCATGATCAAATTTTACCTTTTCTTGCATTTGAAGTCTTTTCTTCACGCTCTTCCCCATAATCTTCTTTAGGGTGGTTGTTGACAATTTTTGCACTTGTGCAAAAATGGGCAACTTGAAACTTTTTTACGATGGATAGAATTGGTGAAGTATACCTAAGCTAGGGAAGATCACATTAGATTATGTCATTACTGTTGATTTGTTTAAAACATTACATGAAATCTGTAACTATGTGTGTTGTTACAAAACATAACAGATCACATAGTCTGCAATTTCATGACCATCCTCAGCAAAAGAACACAAGCCCCGAAAGACAATTATGTTGTCTTGATGAGGACATCCAATTACAGAGTAGGTGAAGGGTCAATGCATGGTGTTGTGTCCCACTTGATGTCCCAAAAATGTGAGTGGGGAAGGGAGCGGGTCGGTTGACAAGGGGGATTCGCGCGAACCCCCTGTTCGCGCGAACTTGGTTCAGGTGAAGCGATGCATAGGCCCTTATCCTACCACATGGAACATTAAATTTGGTTCACACGAATAGGTGGTTCACATGAACCACATTCACATGAATGTGGTTCACCCGAAGCACCCCTTTTTATATATTGGACGTGGTGTGGAGGAATTCATTTTCCTTTGCCCGCCTCCATTTGCACAAAGATTTAGGGAGCCCACCAACTACGCCAAACCAGACTAGACCAAACCAGCAAAGGAGCCCTCCAACGACGCCAAACCAAACCAGACCAGTGACGAGCCCACCAGCTTCCTTTCTATTACTTGTTGCTCTGTCAGCAAACTCCTTTCTTCTACAAAATATAATTTCCAGCACTAAGACTTCATTTCGTCAGCCTTTCTCTCATACTGGTGATGTATCTTGGGTGAAAAACACTTCTAAAATCATGTATTTATAGCCCTTCTCATGATCCTCCATGCACTGCAAGAATGGGAAAGGTCATGAAGGTGAAGGGAGATGAACACCCATTTCAAATCTCTTGAAGTTATGACAAGGCTTCACAAATTTTGATGTTCAGTTTCTGTACATGGACCAGGACTTCACAAATGCTCCTGTAGCAGACCAGTGGTGTTCTGAAAACTGCTAATTTATGGCTGTAGCGGCATATTAAATGTGACCACCGCCCTGCATAGTCTTTGTGTCAGCTGGTAGATATTACTTAAAATACAAAACCTCGGTTTAATGTTTTTTATTCAAATATATGCTGACTGGGTTTCTGATGACATAGAAGTTTATTCTGGATCCCTATGGATCATTGAGCTTACTGTCACAATTTCAAGTCTTAATTTGTAATTTTGAGAAATCAAGATCCTCTGTACTAGCTATCACATGTTAAGGACCATACGATTATCAGTAGTCATGACACAATGGTATATTAGGTTCTTCCCATCATTCCTAACAATAAAGTTTTGAGTCAAGATATATTGATGTAGGAACACCTGAGGATTGATCACAAGTAAATCAAAACTCTATGATTTTTCGAGCTTGTTCCAATTAAGACTCAATACCTGATTTCTAAATTTCCCTTATAACCTATGGTCAATTCTATGCTTCACTAACATAGTCATTATACTCATGATCCCACAGTCATTGTCCTCATAGATCCAAGTATAATGCATTAAATTCATTATACAATTGGCTATGTATGTTCCATAGGGCTTCATTCAATTGGATCACAACCAATCAGAGTCATTGGAACCTTAGGAAATGATCATCTCACTCTCCTTTGCAATAATTGACCAATTTGGGTTTGTTAACAATGGGCAATCATTAGTGGAATGATGTTTGAAAGGATCACTCTAAATAGACATCTATCTATACACATACACTACAAATCATTCATATTCGTGTCACCACGTTCTTACATGGATTAAGATCATTTAATCTCTATGAACAATTCCACAAGTACTTGTCTTTTAGCTTCCACAATATTCTTGCATTCATCCTACACTATCTGGAGTCTGCATTTGAAATTCCTCCTTTTGTTCTAATTGACATATTGTAAAATATTTACATGTACCTTCCAATCAATGTTAACACCTGTTGATATGAGTGTGTATAGTTCAAGAATGAATACAATTACTAGATGATACTTACTTACTGTAACTCTGGAATACCCTAATGTCCATCCCAACTAACTACTATAAGCTTTCTTCGTCTTTGACATGCTTGGCATTTCTAAAGAATCACTGTCTCATACTTTCAAGGTTATTTAATTCCTTATCCCTGATTGACACAACAAACTTGATAATTTCTACACAAGGAAAACAAATCAATAACTAAGAACAACGTAGTTTACTCCAGGGAAATCCAAATCTATATATAAGACATATATTGCCCCACAGGATTCTCAAATCAAGTTGATTATTCAGTGGGATGTCATAGTGATAACTACCAAATAAAGGCTTCACTGCTCACCTAGAATTGCCCTAACACTTTCTGAGTAGCTATATCTTCTAATACCCCCAATACGATTTGTAAAATATGAAATCTGTAATTCTTCCTATGCCAAAATATCCTCCTTGAGGATATTCTATTTTTGCAAATTGGCTCTTAACCCTTCTTTACAGCCAAATCTCAGTCAATTTTCATAGTTATCTTCATTTTGGTAAAGTGTCCATGCATTATACAAAACTCATTCAGTCAGTATCTCTACATGTTAAGTACACTATATTCTTAAATAGCATATAAGGTTTAAAAATGGTTAAAATTGCTGCAAATCGATGTGTCAAATATCCCTCAAAATAACCTTAGAAAACATATCTTCCCAGGTGGGTCCACTCTTCAAAGAACATCATTTAGATCTCTTAAATGGGCTTTATGAAACATTAATTAGATCCCAAGTTATTGTAGGTTTTATCTCACTAGATTTTGTGCCTTCAAAGGATGGATCCCTAATAAATTTACCTAGATAGTGATGAAAGTGATGAAAGGGACTGCAAAGAGTTTAATGGCTTCAAAATCATTCTTGTATGTACATATCAAGATCGTCTAGAACTTCTATAACTAGTCAAACCAAATCACCCCGAGGATTAGGTTAACATCATACTCATCTTAGCTTCGAGGTTATTCTGTAGCCTTTGTGCATGTGGATTCTCATAACCATGATATATACTTGGGTTCATTATTCATCTAAACGCTTACAATACTTCAGACCTTGGTGAATCCTAGGTAAACTGTATGTAGGAGTTACATAGGTTGGACTCACCTCAAAATAAATGCATAATCATGTGATGGGTAATGTCAGAGTACTTAGAAATGAACCACATCTTAGGTGTAATACCTAGGAGAGATTTTGTCAACCTGTATTAGAAAACTTTGCACTTATTATCATATAAACATTGGGTACATACAGTCTCCTTGCAGGGTTTCTTCTCTATTCAATAAATAAGCTAGTATCTACCTAAAATCCACCTTACACCTTCATCTCATATGTGTATACAATCTCTACCATTGGTCCTAGATCAGTGTTCATTCACACTCATGGATGCAAATAAATGTTCATACCCTCACAATCCATGCACTCAAAGAACATATGTATTCTATAACCATAATATTTACCATGTATCTTCTCATGCAAACTGTATCACAACTCACATTAGAACATGAAATGTTCATCATAATGCTAATGTTTAAGGCTAATAAACTAGTGTTTCTGTCCTTTTCATGGTATGAACTTATGAAATGCATCCTTATCTAGCCTATCAAAAGATGTGATACAATGGCAAAAATTACATTATAATAGTTTATCTATCAATGCTATATGTAGGGGAATTTGTGTCATCAGACTATAATGTTTGTATCCACACAAGATTGTAACTTAAAGATCACAAAGTGATCATGGTATATTACTTCTAGGATTGAAATGACTCCCCAAATCTGCCTATGGATGTCATTAGATGTACTCAAAAGATGAATTATCCAACTGGGTATTCCATCTTGAAGGAATATGGGTCCACACTACCATCTTCTTCATTGTTTTTAATATACATTACCAATATGAAAGCAACCTATTCCCAGAATAGAGGATAAGTACCTTTTGTTATTTTCCCAAATTCACCCTCTAGGTAAAAACCTTCTTGGATTTAAATTATAGCAAATTGACTTCCCACGTGCCTCATGAGATAAGGTTGAAATGGTTTGAGGATTTGAAAAAAATTGGATGCTTAGTGGTCTGACCTAACTGGGGTTTCTCTAGACTCCCTTGTCTAAGAAAAATCCAAGGAGTTAGAAATAATTGCACAAAATCCTAAAAATGGGCTATCATTTGTAGTGTATTGCGGATACACCAGTGTCACTAAGAAAGTATGTCCCAGACATATACCGTGGGACAGAGGGATGACTGGGATGCACAAACCCATTCATATCGCCAAGATTATAATTTCAGTTGTAGAAAAGGCCTCTAATTTTTTGCAAAACATTTTCTAGGATGACCAGGATTGCGTCAAACCCGCAATCGCTGCAGCTTAATTTCATTGCGGAAAAGGTGAAGAAAAGTGTCTAGGATTTGTCGGGGGGCAATAAGTACCGAAATCGCCGTAATTTAGTTCAATTGCGTTTACTACGAGAAACTTGGGGAAGATTACATTTTTCCAATTATGGGATTTTATGGAGGATTTTTGCGGGCCCAAGGAGGATTGTATTCACCAAATGATAATGGTATGTTCGAACCTACGGGCCTGGGGAGGATGTTTTCGACCATATATTAGAAATATGTCATCTTGTCATCACTTTGTAAAGTAGTTTCATTCAAAATTTATAGAGAATATTCTTGTATACAATTTAGCTCATTGAATCTAATCCTACATGAATTTTTTTGTCTAGGTATTCCTAAGTTAATATATGATATCATAGCCTTTAGGTTATTATGTAGTTTACTAATTACGTGCACCAAAATTTATTGTGTGATGTTGTGTAGGAACTCAACGATATGTGCAATATGTTTCTTGCATTTGATTAGATGGGAAATTTTGTAATTTATGTGATTTGTAATTTATTTGATTTTGTAATTTATTTGATTTTGTAATTTATTTTCTATATTAGTTGCATTGAAGCTTGAAAATTTCATATTTTTGTTTTCATTAATATAGGAGAATATCTTAGGATTTTTTTTTTAATTAAAAGCACTATTAATTGAATTTTACTTTCATTTTGTTTACAGTCATGGCTTCTTTCACTCCTAATTTGTTTGAGAGGACCAATTTAGAGATTGCAAAATTGCAATCTATTCTCCAAAATCCAACTACAGTTGGGCAGTATAAAGCCCATTTTGAAAAAATACTTGTTGATCTTCATAGAATAGAGACAAGTTTGAAAACATATAATCCATTTGATTCTGAATCAATAAAAAAAATTATGGATTCACTAAAATCAAGTGTCTCAGGAGATGTAGGTTATAATGAGATTACATCACCACTTTCCGATAAGGAAGTCGTTAAGAGGTCTTGTTGGAGTTTTTATGCAAACAAACGGAAAATAAGGGCATATTATGTAAACAAATGTACATGTCCCCTATGTGCCCCTTTGATTTATCCTAGATTTGTGGCCTCTCAAGGCCAATTTCCAAATAATGACCAATTACCGTTATACTTCATAATGATGCTACATGCTGAGGTTCACTTAAAACTAAAGGTGAACTATTTAGACATCCCTAGTTATTTGGGGCAGGGGCGTGGCCGTATTAGCCATAAACAGGCATATAGAAAGGAGGGACCTCCTGTAGTTGTTGATGTACGGCAGCTTGTACCAAGGCCACAACCATTCTTATCAGGCTTTTAGGATGTCGCAACACCTGTCATTATGACTGCACATGAGGCTGCTATTGAGGGTCTTGTTGGCATTACTCGCGAGACCCAATTGATCTCTTCTTACCGTGTGGGTTAGTACCTTCAGAGATGCGATACTAGTAGTGGAGGTGTTAGTAGCAGCAGTGATGCATGCAGCGAGGTATACGCTCGTGCATATTTGATTTCCCCATGTGACTTTGAGCTAGTTACAGATCTCACTCAGGCACGTCAGCTAGGATGCATCATGGTTGTTGACTTGTTGTGTGCATATGAGGTGATTGCTTGGCATTGCAGCATTCCACTATCGAGGGTTTTAGATTTTATAGAGCAAAGTGGGAGTGTATCTTCTAGTCAGGGTACTACTGCCGCTGCTATAGATAGACTTCCTATTGCCGGGATCGTCACACCTGATGTTCAACACATTTTTGTTCCGGTGTGTGAAAATTAAACCTTTAATATAATTAAAATTTATTCTAATTGATCATTACTTTATAATTTATTAATTTTAAAATTAAACATGTACTTCTGTGTTTAGGATTGTGCTCCAATGTGTGGAGCTTCACATCCCACACCATCTACTCGTGTCACATACACACAGCTCTTGACTGAGCACAACATGGATCTCGATGTTCCGGGTCTGAGTCAACTTTGCTCAGTTGGCGACATATTTGCTAGTGTTGAGGTCGTGGATGACAATCCCATACATTTGGAGACGCGTTCCGTAGAGGTATAAATACATGTGTTTTAATAGAATTAATATTTAATCTAAATTGAAATGTTAGAAATTAATGAACTTTATTCAAAAAAAATATTTATCAACTTCTTACATTTTATTTATTTTGTTTCACAGGGATCTACGGAGACAAAGATCTACACATATTATAGATACTCCCAACATTCGACCAGGGATAGATACTGAGGTAATCAGTTGTACATATATGTTATATGATGTATTGAATTAATCAAGAAATTGTTGTAGAATTTTGCTTATATATTTTAATATATGGTACATGCTATATATAGTTTATGACATGTATATTCCTTTTTTTTAACATGCAAGGTGCAACAGAGCATAGTGAGGGGTCTGGCACTCGCCCTAGTGCACGGAGGAGAATTTAGTGATATTTAATAGATTTCAGACATTTTAGACATACTTTTAGAGATTTTAGACATGTATATATATTCATACTCATTCTAGACATTATTATTATATTTTGATATATGTCTTAGACACGTGTACTATTAATATATTTTGATATATGTCTTAGACACGTGTATTTACAATTATGGATGTGAATATAAGACACCCCCTTATCTTTCATTTTTGTCTCTTGATGATATCATAATAGGTATATAATGATAGATAAGATATTAAATTCCCTTCATTTTTGTAATATAAAATTGTAAACTTCGTTAAAATTCTATATTGAATTATTTTCAATGCTTAGACCTAATTTAGTAATACTTTAGGTTACATTAAACATTCCATGGTATAATGGCTTATGTTACTATTTGAATCATATATGATGAAAGTTTAAGTTCAATAGATCATTCAATTAACAACTTGAAATAAGACTCGTAATGACCATAGATTGTAATAGATCATTTTTGGGGGTTATTTTGGGCAATAGATCATTTTTTACACATCCTTTCTATTTTAAAGTCATCTCACACCCATTTTGGACACATGCAATTATGAATAAATCTACATATATATTTTTTTATGTAGGAATAAAATTTCATATAGGTCATGTGAACCACTTAGAGTCTTGTAAACAAATAATACAACATCACAAATAGCATTTTACACTAAAATATATTCCAAATTATATAATATCTTTGCAATTGGAAGGATTTTGTTTCTTAGAAACTTAGAAAAGATAAATTCGTCCATTTTCTCCTTAGAGAGTTCCATTTAAATTTTCTTGGTAATTGATCCTTGTATCAAAACCTTCAATATTAATTACATTCTCTCTTTCTCCTCCTCTCTTTCTAAGGTAGCTAACTCTATGTCTTCTTGCAACTCTTCCTACACATAAAAGGTGTCGTCCCTCAAATTTTATACCTAAGATGATATATATTTTTGAACTTCAACCAACATAGTAGGCATTGCTAATAATATACATTCTTATGAAATAAGATGGGTAAAATTTGAAATCATTCTCAAATAATCTTCACACTTTTTGCAATCTTGTGCATACTAATCCATAGTTCTCACATATTTTAAAAACACCATTAATCTCTACTCATTACATCTATAACCTATACTATACATTCATCCACTTTCTTTACAACACTCACACATCCTTAGTCCATACAAGCATGTCTCTTGGTCAAATTACGCCTTCTTGCAATCCCATGCAAGACTTACACTTGAAAATTTTATGGACCTTCTTTTGTTTTATCATAAAACGAGAAAAACATTTTTTTCTACCCATAGCCTTTAAATCCTCACACCGTCATTGACATATTGCACCCTTATGAAAAAAATTTGTTGTTCACCATTGTTATTCTTTAGTGCCAAGATACACCATTGTAAAAATGTGAAGCACTTAACTCCTCCAAAATACCTCATGCTAAGCACACATAATCATACCACTCTTGTGTGCTTCCAAAACACCTTGAAACTATGTACATATGAATTCCCAACTAACATTTCCACATTAAAAATAATAATGCAACATACATCCAGGATTTTTTTTAGGATACATCATAAATCATGTTTATACCATACATACTTCCATGTAAAAACCATATCACAATACTTAAAGTAAACCATAAACCATCTCACAACAAGTAAGAATCACAAGTAATAGAACAACCTTATTTTTTTATTCACTAACTTAGTCTAGATGGAACCTTATTTCCCTCCTATCTCATTCTCTATGACATAATGAATCCTTAATGAATCAACACAATTCCAAGCATATTGAAATATGATAAACTTGTACAATGATAAGGGTACTCCATATACAACCTTTTGGTTCACAACTAAGCAAATAACATATATCAAAAAGTGTACATCTGAATTCCCAACTAACATTTTCCACATTAAAAATAATAATGCAAACATACATCCACATCATAAATCATGTTTATACAATACATACTTCCATGTAACAACCATATCACAATACTTAAAGTAAACCATAAACCATCTCACAACAAGTAAGAATCAAGTATTAAACAACTTTATTGTATAGTGGTCTCCATAGTCCCTTCAAGTAGAAAATACAATGCTATAGCTTAATAGTTTATTACCAACAAGGTTTAGTAATTTATTCCATGTCCTTCTATATAATACCAAGTGGCTCTGCTCGTTGTAATGACTTGTAAAAGTTTTTCATGGTCTTCTACATCTAGTCTCCATTTTTTGCATTTACTATTTGTAGTCTTCACCTGCTACAATTGTAACCCTGTAGCAATTATGTGATGGGTGTAATGATACACCTTTTTGTCTGGTTTGTAATCAACAAAGTGAATCCCACTTTGGAGGGCTTTCACTTGTTGTAAGTATGTTCCCTGCACTACAACCGAGCCAGTAAAAAATGTTGTCACTTCACTTGTTATTTCACATGTTAGCTTTGTTCTCTCTTCTGTGCAACAAAACAAGTAGTACTCCACTTTCTCAATATTGGCTTCTTCAGCAATGACTACAAATACATCTCCTACAACAAAATGCAAAGAAACATTCAATGATCAGATGTATAGTATAAATTATATACATATATATTTAATTATCAAATTATACTTGATCCTTTCAAATAAAACATACCTTGTTTAACCAGTCCAGATATGTGGTCATAATCAGTTGAAATTAATGGCACATCTTCAAAACTATCATCATGATCTGATCCATATGTGTCATCCACAACTAAAGGAACTTGCTTCCACTCACCTACATACCCATGTTTTTTACTATTGCACTCTGAATATGATTTGTTCATGCATTCATAACAAAAACAAGAATAATCTCTTGTACAGATTGTCCAGTTATTACTATCCATAGTCATCAAAGAGTGCAAAGACCTAGAATTGGGAATCCTTTCACATCCATACTTTGTCCTTCGATCAATACCTTCATTTAATCATGCTCAAAAGATCAATAAAGTTTAAAACAAACAACAAAAATCAGAATAAAAAAATTTAAAGTTAGTAACTTGTAGTTCACTTAATAAATCACATCAAGATCTACATATCTATGTTTTAAATGTGCATGTACCTGTTATCTCCCAAAACACTCTGTGTGGGGTTGAAGCCTGTGGGGTTGAAGCCTGTGATGTTGAAGCCTGTGAGGTTGAAACCTGAACTGTAAAATGTTTCTTACACCATTCAACAACGGTGTGGGCATCAATCAATCGATCTCCCTCATAATCAAAGCTTTGTTTATTTGGAGCACGTTTGATGCATGCAACCGCACCATTGTGTTCTCCCTTCCCATGACCAATCTAAAAAAAACTCCATAAATGAGGAATTTTGTGATGACGATGATAACGACTGAGTGCAAAGAAAGGGCGAGAGGATTTGAATTGTGATGCACAACCATCTGACCAAACAAAATGTTGATATATTTGTATTCCTTGCTGATGAAGATATTGAAAGAACAAACCAAAACAATGTTGCACAAAGTGGGTGTCATGTTCCTTTGTCATCACTTATATAGAAGTGATACTCCTTCTTGATCATTCGCTTCACATATGTACTTTCAACCCCATCCAAATCCAATTGTGCATGCCTATAAAATACTTGAACCATGATAGTAACCTGGTCAGTATGATAATACTGTGTTTGAATTTCTTTTTGATGAGAAAATGAGTAATTCTCAGCAAAATCAACCACGGACAATATGGAACCAATAGGGAATGTGTCCCTATTAGTCTTGAATTGTGTAGCCTGCCACTTTGAATAGTGAGAATGTTTGATGTACGGACTAATTAAACTTCGGAAACTTTGCATGAATGTAGCAATGGGGATTTCCTCTTCTACCAAATCCAACCTGGTTGCATCTTTTCCAAGCCTTGTTGAATATTTTATGTATTTGAACCTACAAAATCAATTCATAACATGGACAAATTGTCATGTATTCATTTGCAGTAAAATAAAAATCAAAATAAAATCTAACATCCAAATTTAAAAACATAAATTTATATATATCACCTCTTGCAAGCAACCAGGTTAACTGTGTCCAAATCTTCATTTGTTTTTGGCAATAATTTCAAGTCCCCACACTTGTCACAGACACCTTTGATGCAAGTCATATGATCATCGACATGATCATCGGATATCGTTGCAAAGAATTGAAGTTATGAATTCACTGACACGTGTAGGTGGGGCAATTTCTTCTCGTAACTTTCTATACACCTGAAAAAAACATAGATTTTGAAATACATTAATTTTAAATCACATCTAAAAAAATGATATTTAAACAAATTTCAAATATATAGATATAAATGAAAGCACGCCTCAAAATATATATACATTCAATCTATAATTTTTTTATACCTGATATTGATAATCAAACTCAACGTGATAGTGACAACAACATGTGTCAAGGACTTTATTAGCTCGCACATACCAAGTCTTCAAATTTTCAAACATTCGTTGTCCAATCTTAACATCTGGATTTTCTTCTGTAAACTTTATGTACATCTCATGTTGAGTTATTTCAAGCCAATGTTTTATATGTTCATCATAGTTATTGTGAGTTATCCTATGTTTTAAAACATCCCTCACATTTGGAGAAGGACGAGTCCTCTCAGTCCAAAAATCAGAAACTATCTTCACAATATTATCCTCTATTTTATCAGAACGTGGATTTCTACACATTAGTGCCCAATTTCCTTCCATAGTAGAGTCATCCAATGTCTTCCTCCTCTTTGCATACCTGCTAACCATATTTCTAGATAAACCAAATGCCTTGGAAAAAGGCGGTAACATGACGATTCTTTGTTGTATCTTCACTTACAACTGAAGTTAATATTGCTCTACGAGAAATACTCTTATCAGCAGACCTAGTTTTTGTACCCAAAGAACTTATTCCTTTAAAAACATTCCCAACAAATTCTTCTTCTACACGTTTTGAATTTTTCCGTCCAAAATCAACACCCAACAATTCTAATGTTTCCCTCATATCAACATGATTCAAGAATGTAACCAACAAATGTACTCTAGCAACTGTAGTCAAATTAACAAATTCACCATATATTATCTCTACACTTTTTGCTGTTTTCTTTCATGATAGTGGTTCTTGTTCGGAAAATTCTTTTAATTTTTGTAAATCCATCTTCACCAATTGTTTCACATTCTTTTTGGGAAGTAATTCCATAACTTTTGTTATCACTTCAGCATAATGTTTCGCATAATGATCTGTGTCCATAAACATACACATGGGATCCTATCAAAACCCTTGCCTTTACCCAATCTAAAAAACATAAATTATCATATTTAAACCTTAGAACTAAAAAAAATTATGATCTATCAAGGATTTCTATACATATGTACCAATTTTTGCAGCGTTGTCTTTCACTTGTTGTGTCTTCTCTCTCTCTCTCTCTTTGTGCCCTCCTACGAACAGATCTTCTAGCATTCTTCTCTGCATTCTCTTCCTCGGTATATTTTTGTTTCTCATTCTTTGCATTTCCCATGATTCATCCACTTCAATAATTTTCACCTGCACACATAAATTGTGATAGATCTGAATGTCTAAGAGTAAACTCGATACAAAACTATATGTGCATGCAACTATATTTATATACAAATCTCAGTAGAAATTAGGTTATTTTTAATTTTAGTTTTTATAACTTTAAAACAACTTTTCTAATTTTAATAGAATTTATATTTAATATGTAAAACAACTTTTCTAATTTAATATTACATATTTTTGGTTAAAAACAATTTAAAAAAAGAAACTTAGTTTAAAACATAAAAAATATGTAAAAAACTAAATTTAAAACATAAAAAGCGAACAATATTAAATAAGTAACTTGTAAAACATTAAATTTAGAAGGGGAGACGCAATTGTGAAACATTAAATTTAGAAGGAGATATTTTGGCGGCGCTTTGGTGGTGCAGAGGGGGTTCACACGAAGGTTTGTGGAACCATGTTCACGCGAACTATGTTTGTGCGAACCCCCTCTGAGTGGCAGTGACGTGGCGCCTGAGTGGCACATTTTGGCTCCAAATTCTTTTGGGGGACAATTGTGAGCCAAAATCTGCCACTCGGGTGCCACGTAATTAGGGTAAACGAACTAGTTAAATTACAAAATTTTGACACAAAATTCATATTTTTATTATCTTTCCAAAATTCATATTTTTATTATCTTTCAAAATCTGTTTTGCTATTTATTTTTTAATTTTTACTAACATACAGTATTTTAGGACAATCAATAGTACACAATCAACCAAATTTGAAAAATAGTAGAATATATAAAAAAAAATTGAAAAAAATATACTTAGTATTTGTTGAATTCTTCTTCTTACCTGTGAAAAAAAAACTAATTTCAATATAAATATTAAAAGTTATTGGCATAGAAATATGGACACCATTTATTTTAAAATATGTTTACTAAATAATTAATTAAAAAATATATATAAGTCAAAAAAATATGAAAATTTGAAAGCACGTCAAAATTATAATCTTGAACATATATCTAAAATTTCATAGTGAAAAGATAAGTTTTCATTTTAAAAAACCACCGGGGGACAGTCATTCCTCTTTAATAACATAAGAAACAACATATGAATAAAATTAAGAAACAGACCATACTTTTTGCCAATTTTTTTTTTAATATACATGTATTCTACACTCTAAACACAACATTTCGTTAGTTTGTGGAATTTCATGAATGTGTATGGTTTTGTGGCTATTACCTTTAGAAAATCAATTAAACTGAAAATTCATGTTTACTAAGGTACAAACCATACCAAACCATACCAAAAGAACACAAGCCTCGAAGGACAGTTATGTTGTCTTGATGAGGACATCCAATCGCAGAGTAGGTGAAGTGTAAATTTTTTGAACAACAAACATAAGTGTAGATCACAAAAAAATCAGAGTTCATTACTGAATGTTACAAGTTCTATTCAATGTTCTTTCCTTCATGATCAAGACATTCAATTATGTTACTATGTTATTTAGTTCATTATACAATCCATACAGAAAGTAAAAATGCAGAAAGAGATATACAACTCATTTACAGAATTCAATGCTTTATTCACAAGGAGAGTCAAATGTTTCCCACACAAGCCGTGGGATGTAACTGAAAAGTAAAATACAGCTACTGAAAAGAAAGATACACATGCATGAAAGAGAAAGCAAAGGAGTATGAGTGAACCCATCATTGCCTTGGGGTTTCCGTTCTTTGTTTGAAGCATCTTCATCTCCATCTTTTATTCTCTTTCATCTTCATTATAGAAGCCATTGTACCTGAAAAGAAGAAAAGTTAACTGTCAGTTACGAACTCAGGGTTAATCCATATTCCTATACTATCCTACTTTGTACATATGAATCTTCCCCTAAGCAGGAGATGTATTCTACTTGAAGGACAAACTGCATGCATGCTTTATTCTCTCAGCAAGAAGAAAAGTTAAAAGAAAGAAGAAAACATGGACATAAGAGAGGCCAAAAAGCCTAAATATTTCCTAACTATTTTCCTAAGTGTGCAGGTACAGGTTGCAGCCAAAGAAAGAAAGAAATAAGTCATAAGTACATGCTAAAAATAAGGAAGAGTGTAAACTCAAAGTTCAGCAACCATTATGCAAATGGAAGAAGTTAGAGCTCATAAGAGAGAATGGAAGATAGAAGTAAATTTTTTAGTTTGCAAAGAAGAGGGAGAATCAGATTTCAACAAGCTGAAGCTAAAAGTAAAAAAGGATTACAGCTGAAACAGAATGAGAGAGAAGATTCTGGGAAAAATTTGACAGGGCTTTGCTATGTAAAATGGACATTTACAACTTTTTATCATGTTGTTTCAATTACTACATGCTTTTAAAAGAACTATGCAAATCAAATAAGTGATACAGAAAGCAGAAAAGCATCACATGATCAAGATAAACAACTAATATGTTTTTAGTTCTCAATTGCTATATTAGTTCAACATGAAAAATGTTACTTTGTATATCCTAGATCAGAATATACAACTGTTATATCTAGAAATACATGAGAGAGAAGATTCTGGGAAAATTTTAATAGGGCTTCACCATGTAAAATCAACTTTTAAAATTTTTCAGCATGCCAGAAATACTATTATCAAGGAAATAAAAGAATCTAAGTGAGAAACAATTTACAAAAATTTCAATAAAGCATCCAAATCAAGGCCTATATGCCCTGAAAATAATATCTAAAACAGTTAAATATTGCTTCCATTTTTCTAGAAAAGCACTTACAGATTACAAGTTACAGAAATAAAGAAAATGTGAGAGCATAGAGATACTACAATGACAATGAAGTACATTCATTCAAAGAAGGTAGTACTCATCTATGACATGATCAGAAGCTATTACAGGTGAGCAAAAGAGCTATCTCATGATGCTATTTAAAATTTAATACAAAAACGGTAAATAAAGAAATGACATCCTCATAACATTAAATGAAAATGATTCATTAGAAGGGATCAAGTGAATGAAGTTCAACTATTCTTGCAAAGTAATACCCAACTATAACAAGGAGGGCCAGGTAATTCAAAACATCATTCAAGCAAGCTCGTGAAGTTCCATGAAAAGTGAGAAAGTAATTCAAGTAACATCTAAAGTTAAAAAGGGCTTCGGAAGGTGATAATAACCCAGATTTAAGGTATGACTATCTTTTCAGAACATGTCTATATCTATCTAGGAGAGAATTTTTTTAGAAATAATGAAATGGAAGATGATTCAATTTTCTTAAATAGTATTACAAATAAAATGCAAAGCTGAGTACAGAAGTTCTTTTCTGTTTCCAAAATTATTAGTGGATTACAACTATTATTTCGAGATGGAAATTTCCAAATAATGAGGAACCAATGGCATTCAAGTTTCTAGAACTCGAAGTAATTTCAGTTTTCAAGTGATCTCATATTGGAAAAGGATTAAAGCAAGCATTCTAAAGAGGGTGCTACTAAAATTTCAAAGAATCTAGTTTATCCTGAACAATGAATTATAAATAGAATTGATTTTCCAGAATACAAGACTCGAGCAGAGATAAAACTCGAAAGATTCACATATCAAGACCCTCAGAACATAGAAATTAAGCACTCCACAATATTAATTGAAAGTTTCAGAAAGTTGAGAAATGCAAGAGGAATCAGATTCATAAACTATAATAATGATGTCCATGCAAAAGTCACGAAACACGGAAAAATGCAGAGAAAGGGAACAATTATCATTATTTATCGAAGAACCAAGTGTCAGTGATGAAAAACAATCAAATTACTTTTTTCAAAGGTCGGACTTACCATCTTCATTGGCAGAGAACACATAGAGCTCTCCAAGTGAAAATTAAAAAAAAACAAAGTTTATCGTCACTGGAAAGTGGTGACTGAAGGAAAAGACCCATCACTATTTGCACAGAAGGCTCTAACAGAGCAAAACATGAATGTTGCAGACCCGATAGAGTGACAAGCACTCATTTTGTAAAAGCTGAGCCCATGGACGATAGCAACCAACAAAAGAAGAAACCCAACATGACATGAGTTTCAACTTGAGATCCACAAAGGAACCAAGAAAACATGAAATATATAAGGAAAATGTTGAATTATTAGTGCTTCGAAGTCAAGGTAATAAGAACAAAATGATTACCGTGCTCAGAGGTCAAAAACTTACCATCTTCACATCAAAATAGTGATGCTAATAGAATAGAGGCCGATCAATAAAGTCGAGGCCAACAAACCCTCAAAAAGGCCGAGCTCCAAGAAGACGACAGAGATCCTGAAAATAAAAATATCATAAGCCGAGCTTCAACATAAAAAACCATGGCGTCAAAAAATTTTGCAAGGGCTTCACCCACAGACCAAAAAAAAGTGAAATGAAGTGATCAACATGTTCAAATTTTACTTCTACAGCCATCTTGGGAGTGGAGTTAATAAAACCCTAACCGAGGGTCAAGCATCAACGATCAAGCTTCAGCCAAGTACAAAGATCAAATGGCCAATGATCGATCAATCAGAGACCAAAGCAACTAACCAGTTACCACCACTGTCATTAAATGCAAAGTCATGAACCCTAATCACAGGTCAGGATCAATGGCCTCGAATACAAAAGGTACAGAAATCAATGACCCAAGAGCATCACCAACTTCAATGTAAACCCAGGAGTTAACAAACCCTAACCTCAGTTAGTTACTTTAAATCAGAGCCACCGACAAAACGTATGAGGGGTGAGTCACCATGGGAAGGGGCCAGCCCATGTGTTTACAATTTAAATCATTGAAAAATACTTTCAAAGTCTAAACTATAGTCCATCCAAAACAAACAAAGCTGACCAAATCATACCAACAATGATCACTCAAAAGGTAGGTTTAAACCTTATTCACCAAGTATTATCCAAATTGTAAAGGCCGAAAGTTATACAATGCATGTATATAACAAAGGTGGTAGATTATAGCATGATATGAATAAAGTTCACAAGATGGTCAAACAAAATAGTCAAACTTTGTATATGCTAAGTCCACCAAGGTGGCCAAACCAAGTGAATGAGGTGGTCCCCACTTCAAGGAGGTAATTGGCAGTATGTCACTATTGTGACCTTTTGGAGCCAAAGGAGATGTCAACATCAGAATATGTACACATGGAAAATAAGGTGGCCCCACATTGGGTGTTTGTTTTGCAAATATTGCAAATATTTTGATTTATTTACTCACAGGCAGGAGAGTTGTATTTTTTGCATGCTTCACAAGAAGACAGAACAGAGAAGAGACAGAGTTGCATGTCATGGAGAGAGACTTGCCTAGCAAGCAATTTTATTTTTGGAAAATTATTCACCCTTCTTTATTAAAAATAGAACAGTCAACTTCAGTTTGACTGAGATGTAATCAAAGGCTATTAATGCCTCTTGTACTAGTTTGTATTATTTTATCCCTTTATTTATTATTAAATAAAGGATAAAATTAGGATGCATGGGCGAGTACAAGCCTTAGGCTATTTTTAGGAAGGGTGGGAAAATTTATTTTGCTATATATTGTGTGCCTTTGCAAAGCACATGGGGATTTGGCTGGAGGACTTTTGGATATATGAGTACTGAAGCAATTTTTTCCAGTTTTTCCCTCTGAGTGTGAAGTATTTTCTGCCTTTCCAAGTTATTTTGTAGTCTTGTGTATGTTACATTAATCTTGTGAATGTAAATTCCCTGATCAACCACCTTACCCTGCTGCAAATTCCAGTCCTTTCTACTTAATTTTTAATGTGCATGTTAACTTATTAGTACTGTTGTGATCCTCCCTCAGTACAATCAATTGTTTTTCCCTTAGATATTATGCAGAAAAACTATTGGTTCGTGCATCAAGAATCCTTCACAGATCAGTTGTGCATATACTCAGTCAAAGCCCTCATACAAATTTGGTGTATCACCTTAGTTTTAATCATTTTTACAGTCATCTTTTACTCTCAAACTCCCAGAAAGTAGTTTAGGATACACCAATAAGGAACCGACCTTGATACCAGAGACTCACCTCGAAATAGGTATACCCACAGACCTGAGGTGTTTCCATTGTATCTACGAAAGAGAGAGATCATTTGTGCAAGCTTAGAAAACCTGCAGCCATCTCTCTACAGGGTGCACTTTCGAGAGATAACAGTTTTTGGCACGCCTCGGTGGGACCACGAATCAGATCTGCATGCGAGTTTCGTATCTATAGTAGATATACAGCAGATTTACAGCAAATTAAAAGTCACTTTCGGGAGCAAACTGCAGCTAATTTATTCTAAAGATTTTATGATCTTTTGGCGACTCCGTAAAGCTGATTTCAGACCAGTATTGTAGCATGTTCCATGCCTAAAGTGACTACAAGATCATCGGTAAGAGGAATTCCTTCTGATTTTGTTTCTTTACCTTTGAATTCTGCTAGAAGGAGAAGAGTTGGTAATACTTTACCTTATAATAGACCTGGTTTTGGTAACCCTCATAATATTCCTTCACCACGTGTCAATTTTTCTATTAATATCCCAGTTTTTCCAATGGCCCTTCAACCACCCAGGAATTTTGTGCCCTTTACTAATGGCAGCCCATTAGTAATTCCAGTTTATCATGATATTCCCAATGCTGCCATGAAAATTTTGCCATCATTCATGGGTGAAAATCAGGTTACACCAGCTGAACATATCAAAGATGTTGCAGCCCTATGTGCAGTCCATAATATCACTCATGAAGATGTAGCCCTAAGACTTTTAGCTACATCTTTTAAAGGGCAAGCCTTGCAATGGTATAGAAACCTAGAAATTGGAAGCATAGGAACTTGGGATGATTTTAGGTGAAAAATTGCTGAAACAGTTCCAAGGACAATTCAGATCATTTGTCTCTCATTAAACAGTTATCTACTATTAAAAGAGCTCCCAATGAATTTATGTCTAGTTTCAATATCCATTTTTCCAGAACTTGGGAGAGAATTCCAGCAAGTGTCAAGCCTCAAGCTGATCATGCTTTCCTTTATTATCTTAGAGCATTAAACAATGATATCTCAACTATGATTCAGTCAATGGGTGGAGAGACACTCCCAACAGCTTATGATATTGCTATCCGAGCTGAAAATAGTCTTATTCAAGCTAGAAAATTGGTGCCAAGGCCATCAATGCCTTTTTTGGTAGATTTAACACCTATTCCTCAGCCTATTACAATCATAGAGCCCACTGTTGTAGCTCCATCAGATGATGTATTCAAAGCTTTACAGACTATGGGAAATAAATTGACTTCAATTGAGAACAAAATTGCATTACCTAGTAGACCCTACCAGGCTCCTTATCAGCCCTACCAACAGAATCAACAAAACAGGAAGCCCTATCAACAGAATCAAAATTATAGGTAGCCTTACCAGCAAAGGCAGTTTGACCCAAAGGCTCCTAGTTCTTCTAATGCTTTAGTTCCAGTTAATATGGCTACAAAAGAGTGGTGTCAACCTTGCAATCAACCTCATTCAGCTACAACTTTCCCAAATGCTTTTCTGAATCTGAATCTTGTTGCACAACCTCAATCTGAAACATTGTTTATGCCTCAAATGGAGGGTGGGCAGCAAGAAACTCATGTTCAGAAAGCACCTGAATAGAATTTAGTCAGTTTTAATGAGGAGGATTTCATTGCAGTCACTACTAGGGCTCAAGGGAGGGCTGCTGAAAATCAAAAGCAACAAAATAGGCCTATCCTGCCTACTGTCACTGACAAGACAACATCTACAGCTCCAAAGTCAACTAGCAACCCTGTTGTTCCTCAAAAATCAGCAAGTGTCCCAGTTGATAAAATTCATCAAAGATAGCTACAACCTGATCCAAGAAGACTGTTTATACCTCAGATATCCAAGGCAGCTGAAGCAGAATCATTTTTCCTAAGGCCTACTCTAAAAAGTTGATTCTGTCTCTAAGACAGTTGCTTCTTTTAACATTGTTGATGTAATGAAAAAGCATAACGTTAACATCTCAATGTGGGATGCTCTAAGTATTCCTGGACAACAAGATTTACTTTCTCATGAACTAGCTAAGCTACAGATTTCTTCAAATACAACAGAAAAGGAAGTTCAGAAGATAGACATGGTCCTTGGAACGTTTGAGCAAGACCGTATTAAAGAAGTTAAGTGGATGGTTCAGAAAGTTCTGAATGCTCATGACATCAAGAAACCACCACCATTTTATTTATCACTGATTATTGGAGAACATTTAGTTCATAATTGCATGGTGGACAGTGGTGCAAGTAGCACAGTTATGCCAAAAGTGATTGTAGAAAAATTAGGCTTGCAGTATGAGCCTACAGAAAGGAGTGTCTTACAGCTTGATGGAACTACAACTAATATGGTTGGTATAATAAAAAATTTAGAGGTAACGTTACATGCTTGCCCAAATGTTTCTATTCTGCAAGATGTTACTGTTGTGGATCTACCTCCATACTTTGCCTTGTGCTTATCTAGAGATTTCACAGCGAAAATAGGAGGTTATCTCTCTTCAGATTGGTCCTTCTTATTTTTTACTACACGTTATGGAACTAAGGTTACTATCAATTCAGAACCATTGGCCAGATTCCATATTGAGCCTCATTCTCCAAATGCAGTAGCTAATTACTCAGCTTTAGAGCAATCTGATTTTGATGATGTAGCTCAGGTTTCAGCATTAGATGGTGTTTCTAACATGTTTATGGATGAAAATACAGTTGAAGAACATGCTCATGATCCTTTTAAGGAAGTTGAAGAACATATTTTTGGTGTGTATTGTATGCATGAAGAAAATACACCACTTCCCTTGCTGTCTAAAACAGAAAATTCAGCAGAAGGGATTTGGAAGCTTCATTTTGATGGAGCTAAGAACAAGAAAGGACAGGGAGTAGGTTTGATGCTCACTTCCCTGACAAATGAAAGGTATTTCTCAGCTTTGAGTCTCCAATTTACATGCACTTGTAATGTAGCTGAATACGAAGCATTAATTCATGGCTTACTTTGGGCCAGAAAGAGAGGTATCAGCACATTACAAATCTTTGGTGATTCTGAGTTAGTTATCAATCAAGTAAAAAACTTCAATGTTTGTAAGAATCCACTAATGAAGTCTTACAGACATAGAGTTTCAGACTTAATGGAAGATTTTGAAGCTATTAATATTCAGTCTATTCCTAGAGCTGAAAACAAGCATGCAGATAGACTTGCAGCAGTTGGTGCTAGTTTCGAAGTGCTGGAACAGATGGAAAACAACAAAATTCAGCCTCATATTAAGCTAATTGTCAGGCCTTCTATACCTGATAATGAATCAAATTGGCAAGTTTTTGAAAGTGATGATCAAATCTATAGGTTTTTGTAGCAGGAAGCTGAATTTTCTGCAGTAAATCAGGATAAGTTACAACATTTATATGGTGATTAGATTGTCCAACTATAGATAAATAAATTACCTCGAGGTCTTGTCACTTTGGAAGACATCTTCAGTACTGATGATCAGTTAAGAAAAGATAAAACTAAGCTGTCAATGCATGCTGATAACTATGAAGAGATTTCAATTGATGAAGGGAAAAATTTACTTCTTGGAAAGGTATGTTCCTTAACCGAAAAAGTAGTCATTTATTAATCTTTGCAAAGATTTTAAGGATGTTTTTGCTTGGAAATACCAAGACCTGAAAGGGTTTGATCCCAGTCTAGCACAACATACAATCGAGTTACATCCAAATGCTAAGCCTGTAAGATAGAAATAGAGGCCTGTAAATCCAAAAATAGAACCTCTGATGAGGAAAGAATTATCTAAATTGATTGAATCAGGTATTATCTTTCCAGTTAAGCATTCAAGTTGGGTAGCCAATCTTGTTCCTGTTAGGAAGAAGAACGGTGAAATCAGACTATGTGTAGATTTCAGAGATCTTAATAAAGCTTCATTAAAAGATCATTACCCACTCCCGAATATGGATCAGATTTTGAGAACAGTCTCAGGTTCAGATAGACTATCTCTTCTAGATGGTTACAGTGGCTATAATCAGATTTTAGTCCGAGAAGAAGATAGATACAAAACAACTTTTACCACCAAGTGGGGTACCTATGCTTACAAAAGAATGCCTTTTGGTCTTTCAAATGCCGGTGCAATGTTTCAACGTGCAATGGACATGGCTTTCCACAGCTTATTAAATAAATGCATCCTTGTCTATTTAGATGATGTGACTGTATTTTCAAAAGATTCTGAAGAACATCTAATGCATTTAAGGCAGACTTTTCAACTATATAGGCAATTTGGAATATCTTTGAATCCTAAGAAGTCGATCTTTTCAGTACATCAAGGTAAATTACTTGGTCATATTGTTTCTAAGTAAGGATTAGCAATTGATCCTTTTAGAATCGAAGCTATATCACAGCTACCATTGCCTCATCATAAGAAGGCGTTACAAAGTTTTCTTGGAAAAATCAACTTTGTTATAAGATTTGTTCTAAATTTTGCACAGCATTGGTTAAACCATTAACAACTATGTTAAAGAAAGAGAAAACTTTCTCTTGGACCAGCGAAGGAAGAGAAGGTTTTGAAGCAATAAAATAGCTATCTCTCAGGCTCCTACTCTTGCAAATCCAAATTTTGATAAAGATTTTACAATGTATGCACTTGCAGGAGCTGAAACAATCTCAGCTATTTTGACTCAGGTTAATGATGAGAATATTGAGCAGCCAATTGCTTTCTTTGGACAGAGTTTGCATGATTATGAAACAAGGTACACATTTCTTGAAAAACAAGTACTTTCAGTAGTCAGAGGACTAAAGAATTTTAAGTACATGCTTTCAAACAATAAAATTCATGTTCTTGTTTCTCATCCAAGTGTGAAATCTTTCCTTTTAAATAAAGAATTGAATGAGAAAAGAGCAGGCTAGATAACGAAGGTTATGGAATATGATGTTGATATTTGGGTTGCTAAGACAGTTTGAGGTAAAGGTTTATGTGAACATCTAATTGCTGATATGGAAAAACAACAAGCTGCAGAACCCAAAGATTCAAAACAACATGCTGAAATTACGTATCAGCAATCAAATATCATGGTCCAACCAGAAAATCAGCAACCTGAACTTGCTCGAGAGATCCAAGAATCAAGGTGGATGACTGATTTGGTTAACTACTTACAGCATGGCACCTATCCGGAAGGTATGGATAAGAATAAATGAAGATATTTCAGATTACAAGCTATTCCTTATCTTTTCATTGATGGTGTGTTGTTCAAAAGGGATATAAATGGGATCTTGCTGCGATGTGTTGATTATGATAAAATTTAGAAAATATTATCAGAATTCCATGAAGGACCTGCAGGAGGTCACTTCTCAGCACGTACTACAGCCTTAAAAATTATGAAAGTAGGTTACTATTGGCCTAGCATATTCAAAGACTGTTTTGAATGGATTAGAAAGTGTAAGAAATGTGCTTTCTTTGTTGGAAAAGAATGTCTTGCTTCGTTTCCTTTGCAACCTATTTCAGCTGATCAACCTTTTATGCAGTGGGGTCTTGATTTTATTGGCATGATAAACCCACCTTCATCACAAGGACATAAGTGGATCTTAACTGCTACAGATTATTTTACATGATGGACTGAAGCAATAGCCTTGAAAGATGCTAATGAAGCTTCGATACTATCCTTTTATGAAGGAATAGTTTACAGATTTGGTGTTCCAGCAACTATCATATCAGATAATGCTTTAGCATTCCTTGGTGCAAAGATAACAGATTGGGCTATCAACCATGGAATATATCTAAGTTCTTCATCTAATTATTACCCACAAGGTAATGGCTTAGCTGAAAGTACTAGCAAGAATCTGTTAAGAATCATCAGAAGAACACTCAAGGATAATCAAAGAGCTTGGCATCTGATGTTGAATTCCACACTTTGGGCTGACAGAGTGACTCCTAAAAGATCAGTTGGCAATTCACCATACAAACTTGTGTATGGAAAAGAAGCAAGAATGCCTATTTCAGTTGAGTTACCCGCATTAGATTTGCTGCATCAAATGGAGCTACTTGAGAATGAACCATTGCAGGTTCATTATGCAGAGTTAATGGAATTACAAGAGCTAAGAGATCAAGCTCATTTAAATATGGAAAAGAATCAGAAACAAATCAAGAAGAATTTTGACAAGAAAGCCAAATTCAGAGTCTTCAATGAAGGAGATATTGTGTTAAAGTGGGATGCTGATCGTGCAAAGCCAGGAAGACACTCAAAGTTTGATACACTCTGGAGTGGTCCTTACATGATTTCAGCTTGCAAGGAACACAATGCTTTTTCAGCTTTCGAAGCTGAATGGAGAGGAACTTCCCATTCCTGTGAATGGTATGTTTCTCAAACACTGTTATTGAAAATCTTACAGTGATTGTTAGAGTAGGATTTCCCTTCAATAAGTGCAGTTTTTACACATTGCTTCATTTTTCAATTCAATAAGTGCATTCGTGCATGTGATCTGGTTTACCAGATCCTTTCCTAGCTTTAGTTTTGTTTTGGAAAGGTTGGACTTTTCAGAAAAGGCAAATTTTTGTTACATGTTTGGACTCCATGCCCAATGGACAAGAGCAAGGCACTGGTATATAAGCTAGCAGGCAGCTTTCCCCATAGGATCACCAGAAATGTTGACAATTTTTGCACTTGTGCAAAAATGGGCAACTCAAAACTTTGTTACGATGGATAGCATTGGTGAAGTATACCTAAGCTAGGGGAGATCACATTAGATTATGTCATTACTACTGATTTATTTAAAAGATTACATGAAATCTACAACTATGTGTGCTGTTACAAAATGTAACAGATCACATAGTCTGCAATTTCATGACCATCCTCAGCAAAAGAACACAAGCCCCTGAAGGACAGTTGTGTTGTCTTGATGAGGACATCCAATTGCAGAGTAGGTGAAGTGTAAAGTTTTGGAACAACAAACATAAGTGCAGATCATAGAAAATCAGAGTTCATTACTGAATGTTACAAGTTCTATTCAATGTTCTTTCCTTCATGATTAAGACATTCAATTATGTTACTGAGTTGTTTAGTTCATTATACAATCCATACAGAAAGTAGAAATGTAGAAAGAGATATACAACTCATTTACAGAATTCAATGCTTTATTCACAAGGAGAGTCAAATGTTTCCCACACAAGCCGTGGGATGTAACTGAAAAGTAAAATACAGCTACTGAAAAGAAAGATACACATGCATGAAAGAGAAAGCAAAGGAGTATGAGTGAACCCATCATTGCCTTGGGGTTTCTATTCTTCGTTTGAAGCATCTTCATCTCCATCTTTTGTTTCCTTTCATCTTCATTAAGAAGCCATTGTACCTGAAAAGAAAAAAAGGAAATCATCAGTTACGAGCTCAGGGATTAATCCATATTCCTACACTATCCTACTTCGTGCATATGAATCTTCCCCTAAGCAAGAAGATGTATTCTACTTGAAGGAAAAACTGCATGCATGCTTTATTCTCTCAGAAAGAAGAAAGTGAAAAGAAAGAAGAAAACATGGACATAAGAGAGGCCAAAAAGCCTAAATATTTCCTAACTATTTTCCTAAGTGTGCAGGTACAGGTTGCAGCCAAAGAGAGAAATAAATAAGTCATAAGTACATGCTAAGAAGAAGGAAGAGTGCAACTCAAAGTTCAGCAACCATTCTGCAAATGGAAGAAGTTAGAGCTCAGAAGAGAGAATGGAAGATAGAAGTACATTTTTCAGTTTGCAAAGAAGAGGGAGAATCAGATTTCAAGAAGCTGAAGCTAAAAGTAAAAAAGGATTACAGCTGAAACAGGATGAGAGAGAAGATTCTGGGAAAATTTTGACAGGGCTTCGCCATGTAAAATGGACATTTACAACTTTTCATCATGTTGTTTCAATTACTACATGCTTTTAAAAGAACTATGCAAATCAAATAAGTGATACAGAAAGCAGAAAAGCATCACATGATCAAGATAAACAGCTAACATGTTTTCAGTTCTCAATTGCTATATCAGTTCAGCATGAAAAGTGTTACTTTCTGTATTCTGGATCAGAAAATACAACTACTATTTCTAAAATACATTAAAGAAAAGATTCTGGGAAAATTTTAACAGGGCTTCGCCATATAAAATCAACTTTTCAAATTTTTTAGCATGCATACTACACAAGCATCTAAGTAGAAAATTTGCAGAAACATAAATAAAGCATTAGAAATCAAGGTATATGCCTGAAATAATACTAAAACAATTAAATTCCAAGGAGCTTACATTTTTCTAGAAAAGCAATTAAGATTATCAAGTTATAGAAATAAAGAAAAGTGAGAGCACATAGATACTACAATGACAATGAATTACATTCAGCTCAAAGAAGGTAGTACTAATCTATGACATGATCAAAAGTCTATTACAGGTGATCAAAAGAGCTATCTCATGATGCTATTTAAAAGTGAATACAATAAGTGGATAAATAAAGAAATGACATCCTCATAACATTAAATGATGTAATGATTCATCAAAAGGGATCAAGGAATGAAGTTCAATATTCTTGCGAAGTAATACCCAACTATAACAAGGAGGGCTTAGTAATTCAAAACATCATTCAAGCAAGCTCATGAAGTTCAAATTAAAAGTGAGAAAGTAATTCAAGTAACATCACAGTTACAAAGGGCTTCGGAAGGTGATAAAATAACCCAAATTTACAGGTATGACTATCTTTTCAGAACAAGTCTATATCTAAGGACTAGAGAAATTTTCCATTTTTAGAAATAATGAAATGGAAGATAAGAAAGTTTTCTTAAAGAGTATTACAAATAAAATTTAAATTGAGTACAGAAGTTTTTTCTGTTTCCAAAATTATTAGGATTACAACTATTATTTCAAGATGGAAATTTCCAAAAACTTGGAACCAATGGCATTCAAGTTTCCAGAACTCGAAGGAATTTCAGTTTTCAAGTGATCTCATATTGGAAAAAATTAAAGCAAGATTCTAAAGGAGGGTGCTACTACCTAACCAATTTCAAAGAATCTAGTTTATCCTGAACAATGAATTATAAACATAATTATTTTCCAGAATAAAGACTGGAGCAAAGATAACAACTCGAAAGATTCACATATCAAGAAGGAATGTAGAAATCAGAAACTCCACAATATTAATTGAAAGTTTTAGAAACTGAGAAATGCAGAGGAATCCAGATTCACAAACTACAATAATGATGTAATGCAATCATTCACGAAACAGGAAAAATGCAGAGAAAGGGAACAATTATCATTACTCAAAGAACCAAGTGACAATGATGAAAACAATCAAATTACTTTGTTCAGAGGTACCAGAACTTACCATCTTCATTTGTGGAGAACACATAAGAGCTCGAAATCAAGAAACTTAAAAAAAAAACAAAATGTAACAGAAAGTGGTGACCGAAGGAAAAGACCCATCAATTTTCAGTAGAAGGCTCTAACAGACAAAACAGGAATGGTTGCAAGACCTGAAATAGAGTGATAGAGCTTCACAAAAGCAAAGACTCATTTTTTTGAGACCATGGAGATACAAAAAAAAGAAGCAATAACAGGTGAGTTTCAACTCGAAATCCACAGAAGGAACCAAGAAAACACGAAATATGTAAGGCTCAAAATGGTGAATTATTAGTGCTTCGAAGTCAAGGTAATAAGAAAAAAAAGATTACCGTGCTTCAGAGGTCAAAAACTTACCATCAAAGCATCAAAAAAGTCCAAAATTCTAATAAGACAGAAATGAAATAAAGTCAAGGCCAACAAACCCTCAAAGAGTTCAAACTCACAAGAAGAAATGCAAAGAGATCCGAAAATAGAAAGATCAAAAGCTGAGCTTCAAAAACAACAATGGCAGTCAAAAAATTTTCCAGGGCTTCGCCACTCTCATGAAAAAGCCAAAAATGAATGATCAAAATGTTCGAATTTTTACTCATACAGCCAGCTCGGGAGTGGAGTTAATAAAACCCTAACCGAGAGTCAAGCATCAACGATCAAGCTTCATCCAAGTACAAGATCAAAGGCTGAGGATTATGCTCAGAATCAAAACAAGTAACCCCAGTTAGTCCCCACCAACCACAATAAATGCAGATCTGAACCCTAATCACGGGTCACAGATCAATGGCCATCGAATAAAAAGGTACAGAGATCAATGGCCCAGGAGGAATCACCAGGTTCCAATGTAAACCAGAGTTAACAAACCCTAACCACAGTTAGTTACAAATCAGAGCCACCGACAATATTTCCAAAGGGACGAGTCACCGTGGGGAAGGGGCTAGCCCACGTGTCCACATTTTATATCATTGCAAAAGACTTTCAAATTCTAAACTATAGTCCATCAAAAACAAAATAATCTGACCAAATTATGCCACAATGATCACTCGAAAAGGTGAGATATCAACTAAGTCCATTTATTCACCAAGACTATGTAATCCAATATTAATCAAAGGGGGCCGAAAGTGATCAAGTATTGATTATATTTCAAAGGTTATTTTCAAACCATGGTCTAAGAGAGCCATGTGTGTTATCAAAGGTGGTCCCCCATCCTAAATCAAGAACCTTTGTATATGCTAAGTCCACAAGGTGGCCAAACCAAGTATAATTAAAAGTGGTCCCCACTCTAAGATGAGCTAGAATTAATTGGCAGTATGTCACTATTGTGACCTTTTGTAGCCAAAGGAGATGTCAACATCAGAATATGTACACATGGTAGGTGGCCCCACATTAGGTGTTTGTTTTGCAAATATTACAAATACTTTGATTTATTTACTCACATGCAGAGAGTTGTATTTTTTTGCATGCTTCACAAGAAGATAGAACATAGAAGAGACAAAGTTGCATGTCATGGAGAGAGACTTGCCTAGCAAGCAACCTTATTTTTGGCAAAATTATTCACCTAGCTTTATTAAAAATAGAACAGTCAACTTCATTTGACTGAGATGTAATCAAAGGCTATTAATGCCTCTTGCTACTAGTTTGTATTATTTTATCCCTTTATTTATTATTAAATAAAGGATAAAATTAGGATGCATGGGCGAGTACAAGCCTTAGGCTATTTTTAGGAAGGGGTGAAATTTATTTTGCTATATATTATGTGCCTTTGCAAAGCACAAGGAGGATTCCTAGAGGACTTTTGGATATATGAGTACTGAAGAAATTTTTTCCAGTTTTTCCCTCTGAGTGTGAAGTATTTTCTGCCTTTCCAAGTTATTTTGCAGTCTTGTGTATGTTATATTAATCTTGTGAATGCAAATTCCCTGATCAACCACCTTACCCTGCTGCAAATTTCAGTCCTTTCTAGTTAATTTTAATGTGCATGTGAACTTATTAGTACTATTGTGATCCTCCCTCAGTACAATCAAGTGTTTTTCCCTTAGATATTCTACAGAAAAAACTATTGGTTCGTGCATCAAGAATCCTTCACAGATCAGTTGTGCATATACTCAGTCAAAGCCCTCATACAAATTTGGTGTATCACCTTAGTTTTAATCATTTTTTACAGTCATCTTTTACTCTCAAACTCCCAGAAAGTAGTTTAGGATACACCAATAAGGAACCGGCCTTGATACCGGAGACTCACCTCGAAATAGGTATACCCACAGACCTGAGGTGTTTCCATTGTATCTACGAAAGAGAGAGATCATTTGTGCAAGCTTAGAAAACCTGCAGCCATCTCTCTACAGGGTGCACACATAATCATAATTAAACGTTGTTATTCTACTTTTGATTAGAAAATGACATAGATAGCTAGTGAATGAATTTTTCTTATGCTTATAATCGACAATTAGAGGAAAGGAAAGAATATAAACTCATGAACACCAAGTAGTTTTATCCTGGAAACCTCAAATGGAAGAAAACCAATCGGGAACTGAAAATGCTCTTTCTTCCCACTTTTTTATTGGCCAATTCAATTAAGAAATACAAAATTTACAATAACTATGAAAGAGAAGTACATAATATCTCACACTTCCTCCCAATTACTTGCTTCCTCTACCTCAACATTCCTTTCTTCTACAAACACAATTCCAACACTAAGAATTTCTTTCTCGCTTGCTTTCATGCTTCGATAATCAAAACTCTCCTTCCTACATGTATTTATAGCCCTTCTCATGTCCTCTCATGTACTGGAGGATGGGAAAGGTCATGGAGGAGAAGAGACACAGACATCCTTTCTAATTCTAAGACTTTTTGTTTCAAATTTTGATTTTTTTTCTATTCGAAAGAGCCAAGACCACTGCCCTGGCTAGGTGATGGGTATAGGACCACCGCCCGGGTTGGACGGTGGTTCAGTAACCACAACTCTACATAGAGCCGCAGTTCTGTTAACATAAAGATAGAACCTCTGTTTCTTCATTTTCCTTCTTCGGTGCTGACTAATATGATGAAGTAGAGTCATATTTTGGATCCCTATGGATCAAAAGATGGTGTACATGCAATAGAGGAAATAAACTACTAAAAGAAGAAAGAGATCTACAAAAGGAATAAGTAAAAATGATTAAAATCACAACACTTACTTGATGTCTTGCATATATTGGGAGTTGGGATGGTTGATGGTTGATTAGAGAAGAAGTGCTTGAGTCTAGTGCCACGGAAGTACAACGTATTTGTTTCGGAAGGAGAACCGGTTGTTTGTCTTACATTGTAGTTGTGTGTGTTCGTCATCTAAATGCAAGAGGGCTTGAAGATTCATGATTGAATGTAATTAGGCTCCAATCAGTGAATGACCAACCCATGTAAAGAGTTTTGAAAGTGTATATAAGGTAACCGATGTCAGTTAGGTGACCGGCATTGGTCGAGGGATAACCAACGTCTGTTAAAGCGGGAAAGTCTAGGTTTACCAGAAATAGGCAGATCTTTACTATTTTGGGATGATTTTGATTGAGTCCTCTTAGGGAAGTGGATTTCTCATTAGAAAAGGTAGGAAGGTCATAAAAGAAGTCCAATTAGGTTTGGGAAGAAGTCTCAGTTAGTTAGGTCAAGTGGTGACTCAACACTGGGAGTGATAACTCAATGTTGAGAGTGATGACTCGGTCATTATAAGTTAAATGCCCCTGGAATGGGTCCAGGGTGAGGTGTAATGATGAGGTGCAGGTGTGAGGATGAAACTAACTTAATTAAAATAATTAAATTAATTAATAATGTGAGGATGAAATATTAATATGGGATGAAGGGGTCATGATGTGTTTAAATATATTATGTTAATTGATTGAAGGGGACCAAGGGGAGTGTGACCCAAATTAGGTGTCTACATTTACCCCTTTTTGTTGCGTAGCTTGTATTGTTAAGCGATACTGACAAAAACAAGGAGTTGGTGTCCCAAGTAGAAATGGAGATTAAGTTGCCCCAAGTAGAGCTGAAGGTGATCCCCCTCAAGCCATGAATCGGTGAGGTAGAAAAAGTAGTTGGGGAGTGGTTTGATAAATAGGTTATTGAGGAAAGTGAGGGCTGGTAGGTAAGGGTATGGTCATTGCAGGTAATGGGTAATGGAAATTGAATGCACAAACACGTATAGATTGTAATACGGTACCAGGTGCAAGAGCTTGTAAACTCTACGTTGTCAAAATGGTGATAGGTTTATCCAAATGAGGTTGAAGTGGTTAAGGTATCCAAGGTATAGGATATGGTCATGAAGCACAATGAGGTCAGGTGTAGGAATAGGTAATAGGTTTTGTTCCATTGCACGAAAGGTATGGTCAGGATAAACATCACGTCATTAGGCAATGTAATGTTATTAGTCTAAACAACATGGGTAACAACATCACAAGGTATAACGAGTACATAAATTCCAATGTCACAAAAGGCGGTTTAGGTCAAGGTATGTAGGTCAGGGCACCGGTAAGGCCGAGGCATAGGTAAATAACATGTCCCTAAACACAGTTAAGGAAATGTACAGGTAATATAGACTTGCGGGTAAAGTGTAATAGGTGTTGGTAAGGCTAAAAGTTGTTGGATCAATAATGTTTTTAGGTAGAATGGGCATGGAATGGGTCAAATGGGCATGTCAGGTGAGCGATGTTAGTTATAGTGTAATCAACATCAATTTTCTAGGGCACGACATGATTGACGTTGGTCATGTCGAGTTGGGGCTAAAAAAGGAAAAATTCACTTTTTACGGATTCATTTTAACCTTTCCACTATTAGAGAAACGATAGAGGAGAAGTGTAAGTGTGGAAAATGATAGTATGAGGTGTTGAGCTGAGTTGACGAGCCACGTAGCAGGTGATTGGCATTCAATTGGAGGGTCCATGAGATCGATTTGATTGATTCAATTGGTTGTGAGGTGAGGAGTTGATTTTGGCATGGCGGAGGTGGGAGAGGGAGCAGGTGGGTGCCACCATGGAGACAACTCTAAGTAGAGGTATGAGACAATTCAAATCCTTTATTTGGTTTAAAATAGTTTGTGGAAATTGATTTTCTTTAAAATTTGGGTGTAATTTTAATTTGTGAAATCTTGGTTAAAAATGAATGAAATGAGGGGGGGGAAGGTCAAATGTATCTTAAATAGGGTTGGTAATGAAGCTAGGATAGGTTTGGGTGGGTGGGAGTAGGTATTTAGGTTATTTTTGGTTAATTTTTGAGAATGAGGGATGGGTTTTTGTGGTTGTGATGCCGCAACTATAAACCACAAAACAAGCTAACCCAGAACTCCAGTAGCTTGACCAGGAGCAAAAATCACCAAACCCATATTTGGGTTGAAGTAATAATTCTTGGAAATTTTAAGCAGTGCATTCAAATCAGAGGTAGGATTGGTCAAATAACCAGATTAAGATTTCTCTCTTACAAACAATGGCAGAAATGGATGTAAAAATGATCAAAAGCAGTGAAACCAAGTAAAACTAGTAGAAACAAAGAAATGAGCCATACCCAGAAAAGAGCAATGGCCACAAGGACACAAATATGTGACCTATCTCATCAATAATGCGAGAAATCGGCCTTTCAGCTCCAATAATGGCCATAGAAATAGCTAGGAAACAATAAATACTCTAGCAAGGAGAATCAAAGAAATATACGCACAATATAGGTAAAGCCAAGGCCCATCTCGAATAAAGCACATTTTCAGAAGAAATAAGAAAACCCCGATCTTGAAATCAATGCAAGAAAGCAAAACCAAAGATTCACATAAGAAATCTAGGATGACAAGTGGATTTCCATACCTTTAGAATGGAGGATAAGCTCGAGCCCAGTTAAAAAACAGATTATCCATGGCCATGAATAATCAATTTGTTCACTGAGTTTCAAAGTATAATGATCTAAAATACATCGGAATCCACAATGGAAAATTTGAGTAATCATACCGAAAACCCTGAGCAGATCACATAATCATCAAGCTCAAAATATCAGGTCATGTCTAAGTCGTTCGAGATATTCCAGTGAGTACAAGGAAGCAAAATGCAGAAACCAGAGCTTGCGAAGGAAGAGAACTTGACTTTCAAGTGATCTCGAAATATTACAGCTAAGACAGAAAGCTTCATACTCCAGAAATGGCTCGATTATGAGGAAGGAACAATACAGAGCTTCAAAACCTCTAATGGACATTGAAGAAAAATTTCGACATAGCTCTACTAGCTCACGAGAGCTCAAAGTGATAATCTACAAATGATAGGGTTTTCGTATTTTTATTCCCTTAACTCTCAGTGACTTAGATTAACCCAACCATAATCAAAAGGTACATACATGTCAATATCAAAGAAAACCCTAATTAGGGTTGAGTTAATCCATCACTGACAAATTCAAAAGGGTCAAGTCATCGTGCAAAGAGGGGGCCAGTCTCAAGAGTATAAGATCATTGCATTGACTATGATCAAGTCAAAACCTTAGTCCAACAAAATCAAACATCGACAATAGTCAAATGATTATTCAAAAATCCGAAAGACACAAGTATGTGCTTGTTAGCATTATTTCCACATGGAGGAGTGAATGATATTCTAAAATCATTGTTTGACCTTAGCTCTAAGGCCTTATCCAAAGTATGGCCATATGGATTTCAAAGGGGACCAAGGAATATAAAGGCTATTTCATGCCCCTAGTCAAACCAACGAAGAATCACATTACCTTTTTTTTTTGTAAAAGAACCTCATACTCTCAAGGTGGTCCTTACAGAAGATGGAATACACGGGGGAATTATTTTTACAAAGTGTTGCAAGGGGCAGAATTGTAAAGGTGCTAAAATTATCATTGCAAGTGGATCAAATTGCGAGTGTCACATCAAGCACAAGAAGATGGAGATTACATGCACTTTGGAGGAGACTTACACAACAAGCAAGGGCTATTATTAGCCAAATTATTCATCTTACTTTGCTAAAAATAGATCAGTCAACTGCAGTTTAACTGAGATGTATTTTTGTAATCAACGCTATTAATGCCTCATTGTATTAGCATGTATATTTTTATTCCTTTATTTATTCATGATAAAGGGGTAAAATTAACATGCATGGGTGAGTACAATTTTTAGCCTATTATTTAGGATGGGATGGGTGGATAATTTTGCTATATATTGTGTGCAATTGCAAAGAACAAGAGAGGACTTCTTGGACATAGTAGTGTTGAAGCATGTACTGCTAATTTTGCCTTTTGAATAAGAACTAATTTTTTCCTTACCAGTTTTTCAGTAGTGTGTATTACTTAAAGTTCTTGGGAATTTCATTCCCTTACTAGATAATTTACCTTACTACAATTATGCTCCTTTCTGCATAGGTTTTATTATGCATGTCTAACTTATCTCATTGTTGTGATTATCTCCCTCAGTAGAGAGCAAGTTTTTTTTGCCTTAATACCTTATTGAAAGCCATTAGTACAGTGAATGTTCAGTTATTTCTTAGTTACATCATGCATATGCTCAGTAATAAGACTCAAAAATATCTGGTGTATCACCTCCTTTTACTTCATTTTCAGTTACTCCTTTACCCTCAAAACCCCCCAAAAAAATAGTTTAGGATACATCAAAAAGGAACCAACCTTCATACCAGAGGATTACCTAAAAATAGGTATACCCACAGACTTGAGGTGTTTCCATTGTATCTACAAAAGAGAGAGATCCATAACAATCTTAGAAAAACTGCAGTCATCTCTCTATAGGGTGCACTTTCGAGAGATAATAGTAACTAACCCAGCGGTTTCAAAACCGCCCCTCTATGCAGACTGGCCGTCCTGTACGCATTTAACGGAGACTCTTTTGGAGTGTTCTGAACGTGTGTCAACTTCTTCAAACTTGATTTTTGTGCACATTTCTTAACCAATTTGGTTGTTTTTGATCTCATTTGATGCGTAATAACTTCTCCTTCCCTTCTTGCTATTAATTGTGAGCTAACTTCCCCTTCTTTGAGAGAGGTGAAATTTCTTGGCTGCCAAATGACTTAGACCATTTCTCTTCCTTTTCCTATAAGAGCCAAGATTTTATCTAGAGTATTGGTTGGATATTTTTATTTTTGAATTGCACTGTTGTGTACTGCACGTAATACTGCCGAGAAATACACAAGCAAGCTCAATACTCCTGTACCTTGTTATTCTCTCACCTGCGTTACTACCAAATTGCTTGCAAGCCATTCCAGCTCCCATGTTTCTTCGTCATTTCTTCCACACAAGCCAACACAATTCCCTAGACTCGTTATGAACACAAAGTTGGAAAGAAGCTGAGGGGGAAAACAAAACCAAAACCAGTTTTGGACATTGTCAACAATTCTGACAATTTCCAGGTTGGGGATGCATTTGAATTATGAAAGCTTTCTTTCTTTTAATAGATATTATTCCACATTCTGTTAGATTACGTTAGTTTCTATAGATTTCCTTTGTTCACATAAAGATTCTACTAAAAGTCTCTTCCTTTCCTATCCCCGTAGGTTTGCATGGGAAGTTTGTTTAGAAGAAGCTCCTGTATTAGTTTAATATCAATTGTAATTTCCTTTCAGCTTGTAAGCTTCCATTAGATCATGTTGTTTCTACTGAGGAAATTTCAGGGGAAGAAGAGATTTTGAGAAGCTTTGATTTCTTCATGTGACTGTGAGGTAAGAACAAAGGAAGCGGTAATCCAAAAATATAAATTGAAAAAGATTTTATTTTATTAGAATAGGTTAGATCCACTTTGCACAAGGAAATAGCCACACCAGGTTATTCGCTTATTTAATTCTCTTAATATTATTATAGAGGCAATTTCAATTTCTTTGTATTTCTTCTGTAGATTTCTCTTATTTGTTTCCAGAAAGCATAAAAATCCAAAAATATTAGATTAGTTCAACTAGTTTGTTTTATTTTCTACATTTCCATTATTCAATTGAAAAGAACAAAAAAATTAATATACATTTGTTTTAATTTATTAAATTATTCGTTTCCTTTATTAATTAGTTGTTGGAAACATGTAGGTTTAATTAAGTTTGAGGAAAGTAATTGAATTGAGTCGATTTAAATCTCGTTATTTCCATTTGTTAAATTAGGCAGATAAACTAATTAGACAGAAAGTAATACAATTCCCCACGTGTTCTTAGTTAGCCTAGGTGTAAACATCAACCTTTCCTTTAATGGATACTTTGTGAGTTTATTGCTTTTCTAGTTTGATTGTTTAGACATACCACATGATCATTTCAGGCCCTCGACAACTGAGAGATTACATGTACGATCCCCGAGTCCCACAACCAAACACATCTTAATTACATAAAAACATTGAGACAAGCCTTAGAGTTTTGGTTTTCCGGTCCACACAACTTCCAACTACCATCATTTTCTTATTACAATGTTGGACACTGAAATAGACAATTCTTACAAGTTTTGGCTGAACCAGCCTAGGTGAAACTAGTTCCCATAATCCAATCACTTGTCCTCTTCACACATTTCACTCTCGTGCTTCCATGACCCTGTCTAGAAAATTTTATGAGGCAAATACATGACATTTCCCACACCTTCCACAACTCGTTGCAAGAATTTTCTATGAGCTAGATATTCACCTCCATTTACGTGTTACCATCATCTTAGACCATTCCATCTCACCCATGCAAGTAAGACAAGATTTTGTTGTCTTAGACAAGCATATTCCATTAGTTCCCATACATGACATCAAATTGCCTTGTTCACATTTCACCCATCCGCCTTATATAGCTTCCACATATTCATCTATCCATTCCACATTGGTTGTCCTAGCACGACCTCAAGAGGTCACATGCGTCTGAAAGTCATGTGTCAATTTTTCAGTCGTACAAAATTGGTGAACCCAACGTGAAGGACTAGTTCCTTTTTGTTTCCATTGCTTCTACCTTCTTTCATCCATCCTTCTCCTCTCCCATTATTCTACGGGTATTTATATACCCCCCAAATATGTTGGGTCAGGAATACGGCAGACCCATTTTGGGTGTTGAAGCGTATTATTACCACATGGGTATGTAGCAATTATGCATGAACATCCTCCATGATGCTTGATGAAGATCAAATAGGTTGAATAAGAATTCTTAAGGAAAGAGCATGTAATATGTGTTTGTAGTTATTTTCCCTCACAAAATTTTTAATTTCAATGTTTAAATTTGAATAATTTCTTTGTAATACAATTCCTCTTCTATATATGGTAAGAGGGAAAGATAGGTGAATCTAGTTTTTAATGAGTTGATTAAATCTCCATTTGGTACTTAGGAAGGAAATTAGTTGTCATAGGTTGTTGATTGAATCGTGGAAAGAGTCATAGTTAGGAGGTAATTCCTTGCTCCATGCATGTAAGTTGAGGGAATGTCTCAACTACATCCTCAAAACTAAGATCAAGTCAACTTTAAAGAAAAAAATAATGCATTATGATCGAGAGAGTTCAAATTACATCAAGTGTGTAAGTGAGCTATTCGAGTATGAAAAGGAGTTTGGTAGGTTGGAACATGAATTCCTCATGGATAGGAAGAGAATGTTATGCAAGTTTGTAATTTTGAGACTTCTTGATGAAGGGAAAAACTATATTTTGGTGTTGAAATTGTATGTTTGCTTGGTAGATGCTTGATGCATGTAATGATATGAAGGGAAGATTAATTTTTGTGTGAATAAGGAACTCTCACTTAGAAATATGTGTGGATGTGAATTGGAAATTAACCACTTGAATGATTTTATAGATGGATTGATACTAGCTCAAGGAAAATACTATGACTGTTATGGTGAATGCTCAAACCCCAGACTATGATAACTTGGAAGGTATAATGAATAGTTGGGAATGATTTTTTTGTCTGTAAATTCTTTCTTGTAACCCAGGGATACTAGTATGCACTCAAGTAAATAATTTTCATAAGACTTAAAAGCATTTCATAGAATGGCTAACTGTGAAAAATAGGTCTGTGCAGACCAGTCTCGGTACAACATTCATAATGTTTTCATCTGATCTCAAAACAAGCTGAAATTTTAACCACAAGAGTATAAGGTAATTTTACAGCTGGGTATAAAATGGTTCTCTTTGATTGTCATTATTTTTGGAGATATTATGTTGTTTACCAGTGGGTATGAGAATGTATGCAACTTATTTGACAAAATGTCCACCTAAGAAAAATTAGCATAACTCACACGTTGTAAAGAGTTATATCCTGAACTTTTATAAGAATGGTCATGGGGTATACTTTAAAATTTGGTTTGTTTCATTTTTCTAAAACAAAATATTTTGTGATAAATTCATGGTTGAATGCTACATGTCAACAATGGGCAGAGTATCAAGAAACCGGTTTTGAAGACCATGGTCAGAGAGTTGGTAATGGGCATAAAGTTTTAGTTGGATGTATTTAACATAACCTACCAAATTTAAATGGTCTCATGACTCCATTGAAGTAGGAATCCATTGCTAGGGTAAAGGGTAGCAAAGAGAGCTCAAAAGTGGATTTTTAAAGCATGAGATTGTCTTGCATGTGAGGATAGTCTTGCACCTTTATAATATGTTGGCTCAATGATCACAAAGTGATCACCTCTGATAAATTTCTCTCAAGGTAACTATTCTCTTTAATTTTATTTCATATAGCTATGAGCATTACTATGAGCAGGTATAAGTAAGAAATGTAGCTCAAAGTGTTTGGATCCTAATAAGAGTGCATAGAACCTTTTGCTAATGATCCTCAAAGCAGGGGGAGAGTATAAGTTAGTGTAAGGAGAAAGTTGAGCTCTTGAGAAGTAAAGAACAAAAACTATAAATGGTAAGCCTGAAATCATGGTATCTTGAAGTTCAATTTCATAACCCATGCACCATTTTGGTATCAGAGCAGGTCTCTGATTTGATTTGTTAATAAGAATATAGATGTTGTGTAAATGTTGAATTATGTTTGATTGTATTAATGATTAGATGAATGAGTGATGCAATATTACAGGTAGGTGCAGGAAGAATAGAGACTGCAAGTAGTCAAGAAGAAAGAAGAAGTGATAATAAGACTAAGAAGATACAGCTAGCAGAGAGGAATATTGAGCTAAGAAGATTGGCATAGGTGCCACCAAGATTATACAGAGAAAGGTGTTTGAGAAAGAGAAAGAGGTAACCAGTGTAATCTTTAGATACATCTTTCTTAACTTCTGCTTGATGGGTTTGGCATCTGGGTGCACAACAAGGTTGTGTATGACCAATTTTGGGTCCAAACTAGGCATATCTGACTGACATAATTTTTTGGAAAATGGTCCACTTGTGAATACATTCACTTGCAATGGTGATCACATGCAACAGGATCTAACTAGCAAGATCCATTTAGTAGTATGTAATTTGATACAACTTGCTTTTTAGTGTTCGCATATGGAAATTTCACATTAGGGGGGGAACATGACACCAAAGACCAAAGTTCCATTTCCATTCTGAGCCTAAAACAGCTAAATTCAAGGGAAACTTCCAGTGGCAATGGTAGTTTCATTTGTTGTTTGAGATCGAGTGACAACAATCGATGATAGTGGCTACAATTAAGAACATTGCGATTCTTATAGGATGAAATGTGAAATTTTTCTAGTAGGTGTTCTATTGTTTAGTTTGGTGAGTTTTTTTTCCTATGTTATTCCCTGCAGTGAGATATTGATGAGGGCTAAAAATATTACTTGACACATCATGATGTGGTTTGTGGTAAACCATTTGAAAACCACCAGTATCAGTTTATGGTTAACCATTGTAACACCACCCATTGGGTTTGTGATTATCCTGTGAAAATAACCTAATCATGAAAGTAGGTGTAAGTACAAAGATAGGCTTTCCTCATGTTTTCACTAAGGAGTGAATGTTAGGAAATTATATAGTGCTTGCATTGTTGTAATTAATAATTATAGGAGTAATTATAATGTGTAATTAGTTATGTACCTAAATTTTTGAATAAACAACTTAGTTTAGTATTAGTATTGGTTAATAACCACTAATATATATGGGAGAAGTTGTTAAACAACCTCCTTGCTAATAGGAATTATTATTCATATATATTTTTGATGTATTACATATGAAAATTAATTTAGTTTTTTTTTGTTTTATTTGCTGATATACCAAGAAAATGCATATGAAAAGCTGAATTTCTCTTCCCGAACTATGTTTTTCACCTGCAATATGAGTACAATTGTGATCCTTACATGTAGCCTTTTAAAACATCTTGTTCTCTATATTAAGAAGTTGTTCTTACTCAATGGCTATATCATTTATTATTAATGTACTTTGAAAAATTTAGCTTTGAGTGACTCAATTAGTTTTGGTGAAAATATTTTTTTGAAGCCTTGGTGATTTGTAGCTATAAATTTCTTAATTTAGTTACTGTACGTACCAGAAATTGTAGGGTACTGCACCATCAGAACGATGTTACACATACCCCAATGATGATACGGGTCTCCTTACAAGGTGTTTATAATCCAGAAAGGCTCACCAAGTATATGTTTGTATCCCGCATTCCCCGCTTGGCCTCTGCATGCTTTATCTTGCCCTATGCCCCTTCTTTTCTTGCATTTATGTCTTCAGTGATGAAATTGCCACCCAACCTGGGCGGCGGTCTTGTGACCACCGCCTAGGACAGGGCAGCGGTCCTGTAACCGCCGCCCTGCGCAGGGTGGCGGTCCTGTACACATTTTCCAGATTCTTTTGACGATCGCGTCAAACGTAAATCTTCAATTTTACATGCTTTCTTCAACCACTTTGGCTTGTATTGATGTTTTTTGTTCCCTATGAATAGTGTTTTTCCTTTGTTTATAGTAAAAGAGTTCAATTGGGAGTTACCCTCTGGTAAATGCATTGGTTATAAATAGCCAACTTGTTTTCAAACAAATGGCCCCTCATCTTCTCAATTCTATTATTCAGTCTTTGAATTTCTTTCTTAGAATTCTATCTAGCTTCATGTTTTGCATCAATTATTGTTTTCCTTTGTTGTTTAGAAGTCATTCAATCTTCTTGTTTTAGTCTTGTTCCATTGCTGCTCCATACAATCAATTTAGCATAGAATAAATTCATTTCCAGATTAGAATCCATTAAAAAGTTGCAGGTTTTTGTTTTGTCATAAGGATAGATTCTAAAACTCTCAGCACACTTGTGTTGTATTCCCATAATAAATCCCACTAGGAATTACATAGTCAAGCTCTATTCACTTGCGCTATCCCTCTCCTACTCGCATTTTATTTGGTCTATATCCAAAGCTGTCATTGTTTGAATACCATCTTCTGTTGATACTATCATATACACGCTTTTCTGGATTCATGAGGACACGAAGGAACGAGGAGATCACACTGAGGGGATGAAATCACACACAACTAGATTTACCACTGTTCTGTAAATGCCAGGTTTGAGCTATCAAAGTTCTAGTTACAACATATCAAATAGAGTAGTGAATTATTTTATTTTAGTCAAAATTTTACTCTCGATATCACCAGGGAAGCTGTGGGGATTGATAGTTTCTAAGAAACTGTGATTCATTCCTCACTTCTGAGGTAGGATCGAGAGTCTTTCAATTTAAAATAAATAGTTGCTTAGATACTTAGGATAAAATCACAACTACACAGGCAAATAGCCATACCAGGCTACTTTGCTTGTTTTTATTTTGTTACTAGATTAGTTGTCCATTTTATAAATATACTAGAGTAGCTGCTCTTTAATTTCGTTGAAATACGTCATTGAAAATACAAAAATAGAAGAATGCTTGCATAGTGTAAATACTTCTTTCATGATCAGTTTATTAATGTTAGTTAAAAGTTGAATCATTTTGTATGACAATCACAGGACCTAGAGAGCCTAGAGAATATATATTTGAACCCATAGTGCCTCAACCAAATCTACCCACGACATTAGCTGATATAGATCAAGACCTCAGGATACAGGTCTTTCGAGCAACAACAAACCTACAAGTAATTAGTGAACAACTGAGAGGTTTAAATATCGAAGACGATAAGGCATACACATTTTGGTCCAATCATCCTAACTATAGATTGCCTTGATAAAATACTGAATGACCATACAAGGATTCAAAAGAGAACAATAATTTGGTTGCGATACTTTAGTTCCACAGCCTAACGCAGGAGACCTCCTCATTGACATAGATACTAGCTTATGCATTCAAGTTTCCAGAACACCTGTAAGGTATTCCGAGAAAACCATACAACTTCTAGTTCTAAACATAGAGGCTGAAAAGGCATACGATTACTGGATAGTTGGAAGAAGGGATTGATTCTTCACATGACCATAATAGGTCCACAACAACCATGCACTCATGGTTGTGATCCCCAAGTCCCACAACCCAACGGGCCTGCAAATCAATTAAGTATTGACACCAACTTATGAACGCTGGTATTTAGATCCTCACCACTCCCTCCAGATATCATCACATAATTCTTCATATTAAATATAGAAGCCAATCAATCTAATATTTTCTTGGGCTAGACCAGAAAACCATCCATAGTTCACTGCAAATCCACTAAACCTCCCATCACCATTTTCATGACCTTGTCTGGAGATATATACAAAGCTCCCACAGGCCACTTCCCACGTATCCAACAACCAAGAAATAGAATCTCAGCAGAGCTCGACATTGATTGGAGCCTCTGAACAACCATTATATTCAAACGAACCATTACACCAATTCAGGTTAGGAGGGCCTTCTTTGCCTTAGATTCACAGATTCCATTATTGTGTATTGAGGATATAAGATTACCCGATTAGCTTGTATGTATCCATTCACATTCAACATTCACCGGCTGTCTTGGCATGACCTCGAGAGGTCGGGTATGAGGAAGAAGTACTTGTAGATTCCCATGCTCGCATGTCACTTTTCCATCGTACAAAATTGGTGAACCCGACGTGAACAAATAGTTCTTCCTCTTTTATTTTTCATTTCTTTCATCCACCTTTGCTCTTTCCCATTATTCTGTGGGTATTCATATACCCCCCGAATATGTCAGAATACGATGCATATGGTAGACTTCTCTCAGGTCTCGAAGTAAACTATAGTCAAACAAATAGACAACCATCACCCTCACTTTCTACATGGACTGATAACTATTCTAGTAATTACTTATTGGCTCAAACTCCCCCTCAAAGAACTAGCTCAAATTCTTCGTTCTAAATTGAGGAGTTTGATCAATTTACACAAACACAGTAGCTAGAGCCCTCAGGCTCTAACAATATGATGTTTACTGGAGAATCCACTTCATCTCCTCAGGTCTTGTTCAGACCACAGATCAGTAGACAGTCAGACCCACTCCCCTTTTTGGATGAGGAGTACTTAGCACACTATGCTAAAAGTGAACAACATTTCCAAAACATGTATCCACCTATAGGGAGTTTACAAATACAATCTGATACCCTATTCCAGGAAAACACCCCCATTCCTCCACCTATGGGAAATACCCTTGGGAGGTGAAGCTTGGTAGGGTAATGACCAATTCATAGCAGGGTATCACGCCCCTTTACAACCTCAAGGTATACAACAAACACCCTTAAGGAAAAGCACTGTGTCTTCACCAATAGAGGTCATTTCAGCCTTAGAGGTAGAGGGTTAGAACTTGCTTCAGCAAACCAAAATTCATATTTTGGGCAAACAGGAATCCCTGACCCTCCACATCAAGTCAGGGACCTCCTTAGGAACAGGCACGTTGCATGCCTCCTCAAAACTTGCTCATAGCAAAACCAAGGACTGCATTTTCAAACACCACTCCAGTTGAAAACATGACACCTGGGCACCAAAAACGTACCAAAACAATAAACATTTATTCAAAGTCACCACAAGGAGACATTTTCTCTTCTGGATGTTCGTTCAACTCACAGTGGATTCCCTTATGTCCCTACAAATGCATATGCTATGCCATATCAACAACCCATTCCACCTCCACCCCCTCAATAAGCGTCATTGATGGTCGAGGCCTATGCAGTAGGGACTTATTCAAAATATTTAAAAGAGCACCTAGACTTCACCATACGGAGTGTTATGTTTCCAAGACCTCTTCCTGATTTTCCCAAATATAAAGGGGAGGGGGATCCAAACACACACATTAAGGCCTATACCACAGCCATATGGGAGTTACTCCCTTGAAATGGGGTTGTCACTATGGGTTCCCTAAGACCTTAGAGGGTAAAAATTTGTATTACAGAATACCTCACAAAGCCTTAATACACTCATTGAAAAAAATCATGTCAGAATTCATCAAACCTAAATTTTGACATGAACAAATATTTAAGAACAGGAATCAGGGAGTTCTTGCATATTAAATAAGAACATAATGAATCCGCTGCTTATTTTATTCAAAGGTGGCATATGGTCCTCTACTCATCAGCAATTTCTCTAAACATGGATCAAATGGAACTATGTGATTTATTCCTTAATTCTCTCAATAGAGAGATAAAGGAAGAAGTCCAGAAGTTCCCACTAAGAACTTACGATGAAATACTCAAGAGTGCTCTTTGAATCGACCAAGCAGTGATAGATAGTGGTCGTAAGACATATGGGACAAATGGGAAATTAACCACTCCCAATCAAAACATCGTGGCCTATCCTAATGACTGGGAACGCTAATCAAGGACCTAAGATCCTTAACATCAACCACGGAGTCACAACAGATGGAGTAACTGACCAAGTTAAAAGGGCATGTTGGTGTGTTGACCCCGAAGATTCACCCTTAGATGAACTTACGACTGGGGCTACACTACATCCACCTGACACCAACGACGAGTCATTCATGTAGTGAGTCATGGTGTTAGAATCGTGCATACTAGTTATGATAGATTCTCTTGCAGAATGCTATCAAATAACGAGTGATAGCTATATGTCATAGGAATTACAATAGATTGTGGATGTCAAAAGAACTTCCCCTCCTCTTCTGTATGTAGAATGGAGGAATCAGTGCCTTGTCCCTTCCATGAAGAGATGGATCACTTTTATTCTCTTGAATAATGCCTTTGGATGCAACCTTAGGTGATAGTAATATGATGCTTAGAGCTTGGTCCTTTATTATGATGACATCAAAATGATTTGTATTTATATGAGCTCCCTTGTTTTAATTTTGTAATTGACACCTAAAAGGCCGACCACCAAGAAATGCTCAAGATACCCAAAAGATAAAAGAGGCCCAAAAGGGAAGCAAGTTGTTTGGTACAAACAGGTTGGGGCTGCCCATGGAAACCATAAAGGGGATTATTCTTCTCAACCTACTCCAAGTTATCCATTGGTGTCTAGAGCAAAAAAGTCAAAGAAATGTTGGTAAAACCCATAGTTGTGCACCTATGATTTAATTAATAGAATTTAACTAAAACCTTCTCTCACATCTCCTTTTTGGATTTGTTAAAGAACTCTACCGCCCATAGGGCTGCTTTCTTAGAAGCATTAGGCCTTGGTTATTTAATTAACATCACTCCTCCTCTAGAAATGTAAGTAAACCATGTAGATTTGAAAAGGTCCTTTATCCTAAGGGGCAGCCAGATAGGGATACCGAATTTATATTTGATATAAGAAAAATGCCAACAGACGCTGAAATTGCAGAAGAGGTGACCCAGCTTTACATTTACAAGTAAGGTTTACAATAATTATGTTAATGTGTCATGGTTGATGATCGGGGCAGTAGTTAATATAGTCCCCTTCACTTTTCTTCAAAAGTTAGGATATGGAGAGACAAACTGTTCCACAATACGAAATATTTGCTAAGAGGTTATGATAGCCTCAATTAGCCACTTAGATTGGAACCATAGTTAGATTACCAGTCACTTTAGGACCCAAGACGGTCCTGACCGAGTTTTATATTATAGATCGGAAACCAACTATAATATGATCCTCAGTTGGCAATGGATACACCGCATGAAGAAAATCCCTTCCACGTTATTCCAAGAAATTGATTTCTACACTTTGGAAAATATTTGTGGCACAAGGTGACCCAAAACCCTTTGATATACACCTAGCCATATTTGTTTGGAAAAGACTAGGCATTCACTTAAAGTTTGAACTCCTAACAAATCAACTCATCAAACCAATTAATTTGGGAAACCAAAAGAATATTTGATACCCACCACAGAGTTAGAAGTTACAAATCTAGTCGAGGACATTCCAGCACTCAAAAATGTTAATGTTATAAAAACAGTGTCACTAGGGACTTTTGCAAGTATTTTGAGTTGCTAGAGAAAGACTTACCTATTCTCCTACCATTTGATTCTATGGGTATGGGACACACCCTGGGAATTTATTCTCTTTGTCAGACTGATTTTTTTATGGTAGAAGTAACCAAATGCAAAGGAAATAGATACGCCACATACCCCAACATCCATTTTTCCAAGCAAGTATTGGACACTCCACTTCAATGGAGCTAGATGTCACTTTGGAGCTGGGGTGGGAGTAATCTTTACTTCACCTGAGGGAAAGATCTCTACCTTTTGCATTTAAATTAAATGTTTGAATGTACAAACAATCACATCTGAGTACAAAATATCTCCTCCTTGGCCTCATCCTAGTAAGAGAATGGAAATCGATAACATTAGAGTGCTAGGAGACTCACAACTAGTTTCAAACCATTTTCTCTGAGGTATATGAAACTAGAATGACACATTTAAGACTCTATAAGTTTTGCAATATTAGATCAAAAGTAAGGGATTTAACTTCATAGCAATTGAAGCAATCCCACTTAGAGCAGAACCTTCTCGCAGACTCGATAACAACCTCAGCTTCCCATTTCACTCCAAACAACAAGTTGGAATGATACAAATTTCACAGTATCACTTCGTACCGAACCATTAGTGCATAAAATCCCAACAAAACTCACTCACCCACTCATGGAGATAGCTGAGGATGATTTTTCTATCATAGATCACTTTGACGATGATAGAGTCACTCTCCAGAATATCTAAACGCCTATGTGTGAGCTACACCTTGCTCACCTTATAATGGATCTCTCCCTAATACCACATTCCTCTTCCTAGTTTTGCAAATCCCATGGTAGAGCTCCTCCACAGAAGGATCTCAATATCTATGAGATATTTTATGGAGAAATTTTGGAACTACCTCCTCCCACCTTAATTTGAAGAAGGTAACGCTTCTTTAATAGAAGAAACCATTGACATAAACATTGGAATAGAGGAAGAACCAAAGACATGAAGTTGGGATCCTTGTTAACTCTGAGAGGAGATAGAAATACACACCCAAATCCTCAAATGGAACATCAAAAGGATTTTCACATTTAATTATAAAGAAATGACGGGCATTGCATTTTAAGTCGCAGTACATAATCTTGTCACTAAACCATATGCAAAACCAATTAAATAGAAGTCAAGACCAATGAAGCCAAAAGTGGCTCTCATGGTAAAAGAGGAAGTAATAAAACTTCTCCAAGTGGGATTCATCAAGCCCATTGAATATTCACAATGGGTATCTAATATCATCCCTGTTCTAAAAAAGAATGGGAAGATATGCATTTGCATAGATTTTCAGGATATTAACAAAGCTTGTCCCAAGGATGACTTCCCATTACCATCCATTGACGTTATCGTTGATGCAACAGCTGGATTTGAACTGTTGTCCCTCATGGATGGGTTCTTAGGGTATAATCAGATTAAAATATCTGAACAAGATCAAGCCAAAACTACATTCATAACTCCCTGGGGAACTTATTGCTACGCTGTCATGCCATTTGGTCTTAAGAACGCCGGTGCTACATATCAGCGGGCAATGACATATATATTCCACAATCTTATCCATAAAATTGTGGAATCCTATGTGGATGACTTGTTGGCCAAGGCCAAGAAATGTTGTGATCATCCGGAAGTGCTATGTATCATCCTCTCATGACTAATTGAATATGGTGTCACATTAAACCCAGAGAAGTGTGTGTTTGGTGTGACAGGAGGCAAACTTCTGGGCTACATTATATCTTCACAAGGGATTGATGTTGATCCAGCCAAAATACAGGTTGTTCTCGAAATGATCCCACCATTGGACGAGTCTGGAATCAGGTCATTTCTTGGGAAACTCGGTGCAATCCGAAGGTTCATCCCGGATTTAAGTTTTGCCATTCATCCAATCAACAATCTATTAAAGAAAGATTATAACATTGATTGGACTGAAGAATGCAACAAAGCCTTTGAAGTAGTTAAATGCTTCTTGTTGTCTCCACCCACGCTAATGCCTCCCAAACCAGACCGCCCTTTGATCTTATACTCACGAGCCACTCATGTCTCGCTAGCCTACATGTTGGCTCAAGAAGACAATGATAAACGAGAACATGCGGTCTATTTCATCAGTCGAACGTTGCTTGATTATGAAACACGCTACACATAGGCAGAGAGAGAATTCCTGGCCATAGTTTTTGCAACAAAACATTTAAGAGATTACATGTTAAACCAGGAAATAAGGGTCATTGTAAAGACAGACCATTTACAAACATTTCTCACACAAGGATCTTTGTCTAAAAAGGTTAGGCGTTTCATAACCTTAATGGGAGAATTTGAGTTAACATTCGTAAACCAAAAATCCATTAAGGGACAAATCATTACAGACTGGTTAGCTGAATAATCCACTAGATGGAGGCAATCTGGTAAATCTGGACTTTCCTGATGAGTGTGTATACTTCGTCGAAACCAGGCCCCCCCCATCTCTACATGTACCTGGTACACTGATATCATCAATTTTATCATAGACCACACATACCCGGAAGGTGCCACATCACAACAAAGAAGGCGGTTACACATTATTACCACTAAATATGTTGTTTTAGAATAGGTACTCTATCGTAAAGCCTTCAACGACATGCTTCTAAGATGCGTCGACATAGAAGAATCCAAGAAGATTCTTCATGAATCCCACAGTGGGATATGTGGAGGCCACTTCGGTGGTCACGCCACCACTCGCAAAATACATCGGATGGGCTATTTTTGGCCCACTCTCGAACATGATGCAGTGGAATTTGTACGTAAGTGCCACAAATGCTAAGAATTCTCTCACAAGATTCACATGCCAGCACAATCCCAGCAACCAATAGCAACCCGTGGCCCTTCTCCATGTGGGGTCTAGAATTAATAGGGAAATTCTCTCCCTCATCAACCGATGGCCATAATTTTATAATTACAGCCACGGAATATTTTACCAAATGGGTGGAGGCCATGCCTCTCACCACAGTACCAGGTTCAGGTAATTGTCAAATTCATTCTAAACCAAATTATCTGCAAGTATGGTGTCCCACAAGTCATTATCTCAGATAATGACATGTAATCCTTAAAAATGATGAATTCCATGAGTTATGTAGCAAATTCAAGATAAACCATCACACGGCCTCTCTTTACTACCCTTCAAGCCAATGGGCAGGCCAAAGCGACAAACAAAACGTTAAAGGCTATTCTACTCAAAATGGTCAAGGAGAAAAAGAGATAGTGGCATTTAAAACTATATCCAGCCTTGTGGGCCCATCAAACCTCAATAAGAACACCAACAAGAGTCAACCCCTTTCTCACTGGTATTCGGGGTAGAAGCAGTTCTCCCACTTGAGGTTGAAATACCTAGTCTCTGTATCTCATTACAAGGGATTCTGGATGAAAAAGATTATAGGGAGGCACGCCTCTCTCAACTAGAAAGCCTTGATGAGGTCAGGCTAAATGTTTAACAAAGGCATAGAGCCTATGCTGACCGGATGTGCCGACAGTATAACAAAAAAGTCTATGAGTGAGAAATATATGAGGGAGATCTAGTTCTAAGACTAGACAACCAGATTGATAAGAAAACTGACAAAGGAAGGAAGTTCTGGCCCAAGTGGTTGGGCCCATACCGAGTCATGAAGGACTACGGAAATGGTGCGTATCTTTTGTGCACACTATAAGGTGAGGAATTCAATGAAACTATCAATTCCTTACATCTTAAATGGTTTTACACATAAAACATCAAAATCATCACTTGTACATTATAGCTACCTACATTGCATTAGTCATTTAGTTGTTTCATTCTGTCCACTCATTTCGTAAAAATTTGTAGTCCAGGAACTTACTCTTAAGCAATCCGTTACAAATTTCTGAAAGTATTGGAAAAAGCATTCAAATCACATCTCTTCAAACATCATCAAGTATTTTCAAATCTTCTCATCAAGTTCGACAGACAAGTATTGACGAAAACCATACCAAGGCCTGCATACTTGGTTTTGCTCTTTCTTTCTACTAGGTGAAGTTTCCCTTACCTATGGTATGTTCTAGAAGCTTCTTGGTGTCACATCTATCCCTCTTAAATATTTTTAAAAGAAAGGATATCCCAAAGTCATAGATCAGAAATGTCAAAATCAAATGGAATCAAAAGCACCAAGCAAACAAAATATTTTATTTTACACACTTCTTTGCCCCATCAACCTTCAGTGATAAGCCCACATCTCTTACTGGTGGTGTGAGGTTGGGAAAGGAAAGAAGTTACCCTTACTCACCTATATCTTTCCTTTGGTGACAAATCCTTGCTTCTTACTAGTGGCATGAGGTAGGGTGTGGGGGGTCCAGTCACACAAATTAACAAATCTTGGTATGCTAAAAAGTGACAAATCAAATTCTATTAAGAGAAAAAAAAATCCAAATATCCAAATTCCAAAGAGATCAAATCCTCAAAACCAGATTTTGTCAACTAGGTTGCCATTTATGAATCTAAGTCTAGATAAACTGGAAAGTAAGTGGCCTTCTAAGCTTGGTGGTAGTTCTGAGTAGGGTAGGTGTGTAGGTCTAAGTTTGGTTTTTGTTACTGGTTTGTCTATCTCTCATCATTCCATTCAGTCAAACTCATACAATTTGTACCCTTCTCAACTCTTGGTGTAGAGCCCTCACATCTTACTAAGTTGCGTGGAGTTAGGAATGGGGAAAGTTCATCTCTTTATCACTATACATTCATCACGTTTTTCCAACATAAGAAGAAATTACAAACATTGCCCAAAGAGTTCAAAATTTCAGTACTACCATATGTTAGTATCATCTCATATCAGCATTACAAAAAAAACATACAAAGTAAAACATTATGTTTACTATCATTTGTTATCCATCGCATACATTCTGAAAAGCATGAAAAAATAAATATTCTAAAAACATCTAAGTACACATGTAGAAATGAGTCACAAAATTCTAGGCACCAAGAGTCTGGATCCAAAAAGAGATACATATATATATATATATATATATCAAGTTTCATATACAATGCCATCATGCACTAGGCATGGTCAAAACACTCAATGAGCCTAAAAAGTACAAAAGCAATCATACAAATATCTGAAAAAAAACTACAAAAGTGGCCTCTCAATCCCTATGGGATCCCTCAGAAGGCACACGACCACATCTAGGACTCCGGCTATGTTGGCAGCTCCAAATGCACTGAGGGCTCGCGGTCACAGCCAGTAGCTGTTCATCTCACTATGAGAATGAGTCCTCCTCATCAAGCACTCGACCATCCTATATCTAGCTACCTCAGTGCACGGAGAGAAGTCATGATATTTGTCCGCATGCCAGATAGAGGAAAAAACATTAGTATGCCTACCAGCTCCTGAAGGCTCCCCCACATCCACAGAAATCTCAGCATGAGTCTTATCTGAGGGGAGAAACAAGGTATCTATGCATACTCGGTGAATCAAGTCTCGCCACTCGTCAGTAGTAGCTGCAAATAAAGGAGAAAACAAGTTAGAAAACGATCAAAGATAAAACCAAGAGTAAAAAAATAAAATAAATAACAACTAAGACAATTCTAACTAAAACAAAGTCAAGAGAAGAGTAGCAACTCACTAGGATTACCAAGCCTCCAGGAAGGATCTCTAGGATCCGCACCTGCCACTGATGCCACCGCTGACTAGTGTCCCTCTCCCATGTCTGGGGCAATGTGACTTCCTACAACGTAATTGCCATCTCCCCCTAATTCATGAGAGAGAAACTCCTCTTAAGACTAGAGTCACCCTCTCTATGCTTTGCTCTACCCTCTCGGCTCCATAGGATCTCCTTAGTATCATGCCACTTGGGATCACTATCATCTCCCACTCCCATCTCAATGATATCCATATAATCTGTCTCCTCCTTCTATCTACATACACCCTTGTGAACTCCTTAAACTCAGAGTCCAAGTTAATGGGCTCAAAATCTGATTGGAAAAACTATTAAGAACATGTAAAAGTGCTAAAAATGCAAAAAAAATTAATCAAAGCTTTGTTTTTTATTTATGTCTTGAACCGCTGCCCTATACAGAGTGGCGGTTCTGTAACTGCCACCTTCTAAGGTGGCAGCCCCATAACCGTCGCCCTGTGTAGGGCGACGGTCTTGTCTCGAACCCACAAACAACTCGAATTCCCTAAAAATGCCTAAAAAAAAGTCAAATTCACCATTTTAACTAAAATAAGGACCTATCCTACGAGAACCCCCCTAGAGACTTGTTTAAAACTAGTATTTTCAAAAATACCACCCCTGAGACAAATATTTCATCATTTCCACATTTTAGGTTCAAAAATAATAAATTGAGAAGAACTAACCTAAGACTTTGTGGGTCGATGTTATTCTCTCAGAGGCATGATCGCTATCTCACCATGAACATTTTGACTATACTCTCATCGAAAACTCTCACCATGGGTCCCAGAGCTCAAAAACTATCAAATCAATCCACGTAAATGAATAGTAAAATGAGTTTGTTTTTTATATATATAGCTTTCTAAAATTGATTTTGAATGTCTTCCGCAGGGTCAGAGCATCGACGGAGGTAAGTTCTAAACCCCGTGTAGATGGTAAGTCCTCTTTGCATATCAATTTAGTTTTATTTCTCAAATTTTTTAATCTATCTGCACTTGAGTCCCCTTTTTCATTTTACAGGTAGCGGGATCTTAGATGGTGTAACTTTCCAACACACGGGGTGTGTTAGGTATAACTCCTAAATCCCCATTTCGGGACTTCCATACTCAAATCCACCAGTTTTTATGCCTCTTCATGGCTAAAATGCTTCTCTGAGGGGGCAATATGTACGTACCCAAAATTGTAGGGTACTGCACCACCGGAACAATGTTACACATACCCCAATGATGATACGGGTCTCCTTGCAAGGTGTTTGGAATCCAGAAAGGCTCGCCAAGTATACATTTGTATCCCACATGCCCCACTTGGCCTCCACATGCTTTGTCTTGCCCTCTGCCCCTTCTTTTCTTGCATTTTTGTCTTCAGTGACGAAACCACTACCCTGCCTGGGTGGCGGTCCCATGACTGCCACCCAGGACAGGGTGACGGTCCCATAACCACCACCCTGTGTAGGGTGGCGGTCCTGTATGCATATTCCAGATTCTTCTGACGATCACGTCAAACGTAAATCTTTAATTTTATACACTTTCTTCAACCACTTTGGCTTGCATTGATGTTTTTTGTTCCCTGTGAATAGTGTTTTTCATTTGTTTATAGTAAAAGAGTTCAATTGGGAGTTACTCTCTGGTAAATTCATTGGTTTTAAATAGCCAGCTTGTTTTCAAACAAATGGCCCCTCATCTTCTCAATTCTATTATTCAGTCTTTGAATTTCTTACTTAGAGTTCTACTAGCTTCATGTTTTGCATCAATTATCTATTTTCCTTTGTTGTTTAGAAGTCATTCAATCTTCTTATTTCATTCTTGTTCCATTGCTGCTCCATATAATCAGTTTAGCATAGAATAGCTTCATTTCCATCTTAGAATCCATAAAAATTTACAGGTTTTTTTTTGTCATAAGGATAGATTCTAAAACTCTCGGCACACTTGTGTTGTATTCTGGAATAAATCCCGCTAGGAATTGCATAGTCAAGCTATGTTCACTTGTGTTGTCCCTCTCGTACTCGCATTTTATTTGGTCTATATCCAAAGTTGTCATTGTTCGAATACCATCTTATGTTGATACTATCATATACACAATTTTTTGGATTCACGAGGACATGAAGGAATGAGGAGATCACAATGAGGGGATGAAATCACACACAACTGGATTTACCACTATTCTGTAAACGCCAAGTTTGAGCTATCAAAGTTCTAGTTATGACATATCAAATAGAGTAGTGAATTATTTCATTTCAGTTAAAAGTTTACTCTCGATATCGCTAGGGAAGCTGTGGGGATTGATAGTTTCTAAGAAACTGTGATTCATTCCTCACTTATGAGGTAGGATCGAGAGCCTTTCAATTCAAAATAAATAGCTTCTTAAATACTTAGGATAAAATCACAACTGCATAGGCAAATAGCCATACCAGGCTACTTTGCTTGTTTTTATTCTGTTACTAGATTAGCTGTCCATTTTATAAATATACTAGAGTAGCTGCTCTTTAATTTCATTGAAATACGTCATTGAAAATACAAAAATAGCATAGTGTAAATACTTCTTTCGTGATCAGTTTATTAATGTTAGTTAAAAGTTGAATCATTTTGTATGACAATCACAGGACCTAGAGAGCCTAGAGAATATATATTTGAACCCATAGTGCCTCAACCAAATCTACCCATGACATTAGCTGATATAGATCAGGAACTCAGGATACAGGTCTTCCAAGCAATGACAAACCTACAAGCAATTAGTGAACAACTGAGAGGTTTAAATATCGAAGACGATAAGGCATACACATTTTGGTCCAATCATCCTAACTATAGATTGCCTTGATAAAATACCCAAATGACCGTACAAGGATTCAAAAGAGAACAAGCATTTGGTTGCAATCCTTTAGTTCCACAGCCTGATGCAGGAGACCTCCTCATTGACATAGATACTAGCTTACGCATTCAAGTTTCCAAAACACCTGTAAGGTATTCCAAGAAAATCATACAACTTCTAGTTCTAAACATAGAGGCTGAAAAGGCATAAGATTACTGGATAGTTGGAAGAAGGGATTGATTCTTCACATGACCATAACAGGTCCACAACAACCACGCACTCACGGTTGTGATCCCCAAGTCCCACAACCCAATGGGCCTGTAAATCAATTAATTATTGACACCGGCTTACGAACGCTGGTATTTAGATCCTCACCACTCCCGCCAGATATCATCATGTAATTCTCTGTATTAAATATAGAAGCCAATCAATCTAATATTTTCTGGGCTAGACCAGAAAACCATCCATAGTTCACTACAAATACACTAAACCTCCCATCACCATTTTCATGACCTTGTCCGGAGATATATATGAAGCTCCCACAGGCCACTTCCCACGTATCCAACAACCAAGAAACAGGATCTCGGCAGAGCTCGACATTGATTGGAGCCTCCGAACAGCCATTATATCTAAATGAACCATTACACCAATTTAGGTTAGGAGGGCCTTCTTCGCCTTAGATTCACATATTCCATTATTGCGTATTGAGGATATAAGATTACCCGATTAGCTTGTCTATATCCATTTACATTCAACATTCACCGGCTGTCTCGACACAACCTTGAGAGGTCAGGTATGAGGAAAATGTACTTGTAGATTCCCATGCTCGCATGTCACTTTTCCATCATATGGTTACCTTTCTGAAAAAATTACATTTCCTTGCAAGATGAATTTGAGTTAAACTAATATGATACTTGCCTTAGATGTAACTAAAGCAATCATTTGTTGGAAAATAATGCCTTCAGTCTTGAATTGCATGGTTATACATTATATTTTATTTGTATACTTGAATACATGTATCGTACCTTTTCATATTTTCTCTTTCAACTTGTATTAATTATGAATATGTATCAACAAGTGTGTTCAAATAATTGAGAAATTTTGTAGTTTTATTCCATTCTGATGAGCATTTGAAACGAAATTGGGTCTTGAAAGTTGTATATTGTTGGAAGCATAATGGACTAAGAGGGGGGTGAATCAGTCCATAAAAAATAAATTTTAATTTCATATTACACACTTAACCATTAAACAATTAATCAACCATTAATGTGTGCACAACATCATATATCATGTATTTAATAAACCATGAACAAGAGAAGAAAAACCATAACACAATATATATGTGGGAAAACGTCAAGGGGAAGAAACCCCACTAAAACTTATGATCATATTATTCAAATCAAAAGTGTTTATTGAAGAACCAACTACACAAGGAGCACCAACCCCTTGTTAAGGAGCGCCAACCCCTAGTAAGGAGCACAACCCCTAGTGTTGTGAAGCAACATCTCCACAAGGAACCTAAAACATCCTAATATGATAAATATAAAACTTAACCACATTTTTATGAAGATATATAATGTATTATTTCTGCCACAACTGATTGAGATCACTAATTTAGCTCGTTTTCGTTCACACCCTTATTCAAACCCTAGCTTCAAAACTTGCACAATACTTCACTTATCAATGCTTCAAACCCTTGCACACACTATTGAAAATATTCCTAAACCTTTCGTGCACTCTCTCAGCTCTCAACAAATTCCTTTTTATGTGTAATTCACTTACACATAGGTCACACTTTCTCACATATGCACAACTAGTGCCAAATAACACCCAAAATATCACTCTTATACCTTCCTCTTGATTCAAATTCAAACCAAGTAGGTTTCCCTCATTTGGTTTGACCAAGGAAACTTAAAACAATCCCATATGAATCATCAAAATATTCACATATGACCCATATATGTCGGTCATTCCCAAAACCCTCCAACTTGCACCAAAAATGTTGAAAACCCCATCACCAGGATGAGCTAAAACCACAATCGACAAAACCATGCTTTTTCAAGCTCCCAAATTCACCAAAAAAATTTAATATAACATATAATCACCATAAATTATGCACTCTCTCATCTCTCAACACATTTCCTTTTAACAGGTAAACTTCACACATAGGTCACACTTTCTCACATATGCACAATCTATGCCAAATAAATTATCACTCACTTATACCTCAAGTAGGTTTCCCTCATTTGGTTTGACCAAGGAAACTTAAAAAAATCCCATATGAATCATCAAAATATTCACATATGACCCATAATCGGTATTCCCAGAACCTTCCAACTTCAAAAATGCTCAAAACCCCATCACCAAGATGACTAAAACCAAAAATGACAAAACCATGCTTTTTCAAGCTCCAAAATTCACCAAAAATGTGTAATATAACATATAATCACCATAAATTATGACACATCATTAAATTGGCTCACTACCTCATATATTTTCAAAACAATTATTTCAAACAACCAGACACCTATGGGCCTCAATAATACACAAGAAAACCTCAAATATGAAATGTGACCACTATATAGAATTTATAATACCTTTACATCACTTATATACAATTAATAACTCAAGAAACATCTATATGATCAAACCACAATAATTTTCCTCTTCACCAAAACAAGCTACCTGAAAACTAGTTTTACAAACTTAACTAGTTTGCACCCTTGCTATTAATTTTAAGACCCCAAAAGGCCTTAAATAGGAAAAAAAATGAATCCATTTTCACTTTCCATGTGGTATCAGAGTATGAATTCATTCATCTCATGCTCCAACTAACTCATTCTTTCAGCCTAAGCAGTCCAGTCCTGAAATTCACGAAACCTTCTTCCTCACAAACTTACTTAGATGACTCGTAAAATATAATCATCATGAGCCAAAACTTATATCACTGCAAGTATCTCTAAATCATATTTCCAGAACATATTATAAATATTTCCAAATCTAATTGTAAGGCCTTCAACCAAGCTCATCTCTACAAATTGCCTGAAACTGCCCCAAAACTACCATTTGACTAGTTTTCACAAATAGAGCACACTTGAAAATATAACTACATTACCATGACCTAAAAAATAATGGACATCAAGAATAATTCACATAATCAACATAATGTCCATTTAGTTTGCAACTCCTTTGGACAACCTTGTTCCAAATTGAACTTCTTCATAAACAAGCCTATTTGAGTGGGGTCCACTCATCTTCACAACCTCTACCATACCTTTATGAAAACCTGAAGGAGTATCCTAAATCATCCAATCATCATCCATGAACTATAAATAAATTCCATATACTTATACCTAACTTATCTCATACTTATTTCAAGCTAGGGTTTCAAGCATATAAAACATTGTTTACCTTCTTAGCATTCGTTCATAAAAATGTGATAATGAAATGAGATCATTATTTTTTCAACCTTCTACAAAAATCTATGAAATATACATGGTCCCATGCAAATCACACAATTTAAACCATCATACTAATCATCACCTAACTTCATTCCATCATTTTTTTTTCAGTAATGGGCTTTTACATCAATGATAACACCTAGAACAAAAGATGGCAACAATCTCCACCTTTTTCATTGATGAAAAACCTCCTGAACTTCTCCCCTTTCATTGATGAAAAACCTCCTGAACTTCTCCCCTTTTTTACATCACCTACATTAATGAAAAATACATACATGTACCTTCATGTTCTTCACATTTCTCATCTTCATAGGGTCATCGTTTTATTGGAACATCAACGAAAGCCTTCATTCTAGCTCACAAACTTCACAAAAACTGATTTTGCCCATTTTTCAAGCATAGAAACATTGTACTCCCCCAAGGAAAAGCATATACAACACTTAACCATGACAACAATGATGATATAGAACTGAAAACATATTTATTAGGTGCAAGAGACACATAACCTCCTTATTTAGGCTCAAAAACATGATTTCATGACCTCGTACCCTATTTTGACCTCTTGCAACCTCTAAAAATATTGTAGCAGACCTGGGAATAAATGCATACACCATATGATCATTCCAACAATGAGAAAGAACATCAACTTACCCTATTATTTGTCTTTTCTTGACTTTTCAAGGCTCAAACTTGACTTGACTCTACCATATCTTTCTCTTCATATCACTTGAGGACTGAAGCCCCTAAAATGAGCTTTCAGTGCATTCTTAGACAACTTTCAAAAATCCCTAGGAGCACAAACATCCTATAACACACATCCTCATGGCTTTCAGTATATGGTCTAGGCTTGGATCAACTGAAATAACATTATAACTCACCATGAAACTTCTCCAAAATTTCATAACATACCTGGAATAGCTTGTATGACATCCTTGCATGATCCCATGAGCTCACATAGCTCTACATTTCAACCTCATGCCTCCTAACATCTATACTTGGTCTAGATGAGGACCTGAAACATGGTCTCCAACATGTATCTGCACCCTGTAACTCATGTGAGTGCCTAAAAACTCCCCAAACATGATCTTTATGCCTCCAACATGATCCTCAAGCTACCAAGAATCTCCAACCACCATGCACCATCACCTAGACTAGTTAGGTGACCTGATTCAGCTCGCTAGAACAATCAATTCTCACTGAATCACCTTGTGGTATCATATCAACCTCTAAATATCCATAAAACCATCATATTGAGCATCACCTAACTCCATTCCATCATCATCTTTGTCATTAATGGGCTTTTACATCAATGACAACACCTAGAACAAAACATGCCAACAATCTTACCCTTTGTCATTGATGGAAAACCTCTTGAACTTCTCCCCTTTTTAACATTAATGAAAAATACATACATGTACCTACATTTTCTTCACCTTTCTCAGCTTCATAGGGTCATCATTTTATTGGAAACATCAACCAAAGCCTTCATTCTAGCTCAAAAAAACTGATTTTTCCTTCTTTTCAAGCATAGAAACGATGTACTCCTCATAGGAAAAGCATATACAACACTTAACCATGACAAAAATGATGATATAGAAATGAAAACATATTTCTTAGGTGTAAGAGACACACACCCTCCTTATTTAGGCTCAAAAAATGATTTCATGACCTCATACCTTGTTTTGACCTCTTACAACCTCTAAGAATATTATGGCAGACCTGAGAATAAATGCATACACCATATGATCATTCCAACAACGAGCAAGAACATCAACTTACCATATTATTTATCTTTTCTTTACTTGTTAAGGCTCAAACTTGACTTGAATCTACCATATATTGCTCTTCATATCACTTGAGGACTAAAGCCCCTAAAATGAGCTTTCAGTGCATTCTTAAACAACTTTCACAAAGCCCTAGGAGCACAAACATCCTATAACACACATCCTCGTGGCTCCCCCTAGAATCATGTTATACCTTTTTAGTAGAAAACCACAAAAACAAGCTTCTTACCTTGTCACCATGCCTTGGAGAACACGCTACTACTTTGACACAATCCTGAAGCACATTCTCAGTCCGTGCAGTCATATTTAGATGAGATAATGTAAATTTGAGTCCTAACTTTCTTCTCCTTGAAGAAAACACTCAAATCATACCTTATATACCATTAAGTCATATATAACACCTTCTAGAAGGAAAAATTATGCTCCCCTAATTTATTAGAGTCATACACCCCTTTTAGACATATCTCTCTACCTCAGATAAAACGACAGCTTGTTCACTGACCTTTTTTAGTTATGTCATCTTATAAAGACCTTATTATGGACTGATAAGCTTGGAAAAACACTCCCTGAATATTGCACTTGCTCAACAACTTTTATAGTAACAAGAGTCCATGGTAACCCCCGAGAATGACTTCTACCATACTAAATCATCACTTACAGAGATAGAACATCTAGACCTTCATACTTATAGAATCTCGTTCTATATTTTGGGCTTACTAAGCCCTTATTCTCACTGCCACACCTATGATATCCTTTACAATTTCAAGAATATATCTTGTAAAAGTGCAAGAATGGCTCCCCCAACTTTATTAGACAATTTAGAAGCTGAGACATCATATTTGATGCAAAATTACTCCCTACAAAACATTCTACCATGTCATTGTATGCCTTAATCACTTCTTTAGTATGCATTGGTCACTGATATTATTCCTTTCACTTTTTGATCATCTAGAGACATCTAAAACTCCTACACTTCACACTTATTCACCACAATCATCCTTATGAGCCCTTCAAGAGCATCAAAACCCCATATACCCTTGGACAGAAACTTCATTTATTACCAAAATGTTCACCTACAGAACTGTATAGTCATACCACTGTATCTTTATATTTCAAGAGAGAAAATATAGTAACCAACATACAATTTTTTACCTTTCTCATCTAATAGGATCCATTTAAGGACTTTACAACCTCATTTTTTGCAAAAGAAACTAGTTAAACCACTAAGACACCTTTCAAATTATCCTTATATCCTCATACTGAGCATGCAGACTACTAGCCCTTCCAAATCAGAAAAACACACCTATCTTGTGATACACTCACAAATTTAAATAATTATTACCAATTATGATCACCCATTTGATCACTTAGATGCCTCCATGAAACTTTAAACCTAATACTGAGGAAAACTTTCTCAATTTGCAATTTATTCTTTAGCAATTAGGTATTTTAGCACTCTCACTTTCAAGATTTAACACTCTCAAAATTTCCAAAATAATTTGATCTTATCAAAGTATGAAACCTATTGAATCTTCAATAGCACCTTATTGAGATGATTTTCTTCAATTTTTAGGTTTCAAATCCACCATTTACACTTTCAATCACAACTTTCCTTTCATACCGCTTCTTATGAACTTCTAAAACCCAGTCAAGGTAGAGACACTACATAATGCACATATTTTGAATTTAAGGTCTCATATTTTTCTACCAACACTACAACAACGTATCCTAATGACCTGAGTATCCATGTATTTTCATGAAGTTGAGATAACTCTTCTTTTGCTATAAATCATCTTAATTTTTCTACAGACAACTCTCATGAAAACATATCCTATAACTCAAACCATACACATTCTATCACAAGTGGCATTCTCGTCACTTTGTTATCATGACATAAAACATTTTATAGACAATAAAAACACATTATTGCAATCAACTAGAGCTTCACACACACACACACACACACACACAACACACACACACCACACACACACACACACACGCACGCACGCACGCACGCACGCACGCACACGCACGCACGCACGCACGCACGCACACACGCACGCACGCACACACTTACACATGGTAGACTTGCACCATATAGAGACACCTACACAATATGTCACAAGATGTAGACAACATTACACACTTTTACCAACAAGACCAAAGACTCAAGACCTTTGACTAAGTATACCTTGCAAGAAACACTACAAACCATTTTGAAAAAGATTCCATAACACTTAAAAGCCTTAATCAACAACAATTTATGAGTAACTAAATAACCACATGAACTTGACATAAACAAGACCTACCACCCAACTTGTCATGAAAGATACCTATCATCACAAGATAACCAAGACTTATACTGACACACATTCAACATCATTTCTTAGAGCAGATGGTTTTATTTTCTTTTTCCCTTTCACAATATTCTGAACCACTAAAGGTTTTCCAGGTACTAAGAGAACTCCTAGCCTTTCTATTAGATATTAAAAGGTAGGTTTCTGGTAGAGGCTTTTTCAGAATATCAACTACTTCCTCCTTAGTATATACATGCTCCAAATTTATACAGTACTTACTCACCTGATCTCTTGAGTAATGGTACTTAATAGGGATAAGCTTAGTTTTGGAATGCAAGATTGTATTCTTAGACACATTTATTACACTAATACTATCGCATAGAATACGTTTAGTCCCATCACACTTTACCTTATAGCCCTTCATAGTTTTCCTCATCCATATGACTTGATAACAACATTGCGTAGCAGCTACATACTCAGCTTCAAATGTTGAAATATCCACAAGGGATTGTTTCTTGCTGGAAAAAAAAACAAGACATCAAGAAATCCTCCAACAGAGAATGCACCACCACTAGTACTTTTATTATCATTCGTACTACCTACCCAATCAGCATTAGAAAAATATCTCAAATCAAAACTTTCACTTTTTACATACCATAGACCAAATTCAGTAGTCCCTTTAAGATACCTAAAAATCCTACTTACTATTTAAAGATGTGACTCTCTAGGATCTTATTTAAACCTTACAACTAGACCAACAACTTACACAATGTTTGGCCTAGTAGTAGTTGCATAAAGAAGGCTTCCAATCATGGATTTGAAATCTAATCGATTCACTTTGGGGGAATCATCTTCCTTGCTTATCTTACATCCTGTAACCATGGGAGTTCCAACAGGTCTACGATCATCCATTTGTAACATTTTTAACATCTCTTTATATGTTTGGCTTGAGATATGAAAATACCCTCATTTGATTGACTCATTTATAGTCCAAGGAAGAAAAATAGCTCACCAAGCATAGACATCTCCAATTCTCTTTTCATAGCTTCAACAAAATCATGAGTTCATTACTTCCTCCAAATATGATATTATCCTAATAAACAATAACAATCAAAAAATTATCTCCTTCACTTTTGATGTATAAGTTTCTATCAACAACTCCTCTATTGAAACCTTGCTCAATCAAGTACTTTTCAAGCCTTCCATACCATGCCCTAGGGGCTTGCTTTCGGCCATAAAGAGCCTTATTTATTTTTCATATATAATATTTCTCACCAGTCAAGGAAAAACCATTAGGTTGTTCCATGTAAAGTTCCTCATCTAGGTAACCATTAAAAAAGGTAGATTTTACATTCATTTGATAGACCTTAAAACCCTTAAAACTTGCATAGGCCAAAAATAATTTGATTGCTTCTATTCAAGCTACATGAGAAAAGGTCTCATAAAAATTAATTCCCTCAACTTGTGCATATCCTTTACAAACTAATCTAGATTTGTTTCTTGTGACTTCTCCATCCTCATTAAGTTTGTTTCTAAACACCCATTTAGACCCAATCACATTCTTACCCTTTGTTCTAGGTACCAATTCCCTAGTATTTTTCTTTCCAATCTGATCAAGCTCTTCATTCATAGTGTTTATCCAATATTCATCTTTGTTTACCTCTACTACATTTTCAGGCTCAATTTTTTATAGAAAGTTGAGTTCTCTTGGTTTTGAAGACTTACCAATTTCCTCCTAGTAGCTCCAGAATCTTTCTTTCATATGATTTTATTTTCAGGATGGTATCTCCTAATTTTCGTTGATGGAGCCTTGGTGTCTAGCCTTTCTTCTTCATCATCTTCACCTTCATTTTCCTGAGTTGTGTCATCATCTTATTCTTTAAGATCAGTCACATGAGATTTTTTTTTTGACATGTGAATAGATCTCATAGGATAACATTCATCAAATTTCACACTTGCACTCTAAACTATTGTTTTCAATCTCTTGATATAGAAAATATAGGATGAAATTCTTGAAGAATAACCCAAGAATATACCTTCATCGGACCTAGAATCAAACTTACCAAGATTGTCTTCAGTCCTCTTGATAAAGCACCTATAACCAAAGACTCTAAAGTGTTCCACATTGGTTGGTATTCATTTCCCTAGATCATATGGAGTCTTGTCATTGTTTACTCATAGTTGACATCTATTGATAATTTATAAAAAAAACATATTGCTTCATTCAAATAACCATCAAGCAATTTAGATTCATTCAAAATAGTCCTAGCCATCTCTTGAACAATCTTATTCTTCCTTTCAACCACTCCATTTTGTTGAGGAGTTCTGGATACTGAAAATTTTCTCTTGATGCCACGAAATATTCAAAACTCATCAAATGAATATGACCAAAACTCATCTCCATTGTCTGATCTAATGCATTTTATCTTTCCATTTTTCTCATTCTTAATAAGAGATTTAAAAGACTTAAAAACATAAAAAGCATCTCATTTGTTCCTCATACAAGAAACCCAAGTATATCCGGTGAAATCATCAATAAGAAGAATAAAATAGTAATCACCTGAAGTGCTTTCAGTCCTTATAGGCCCACAAAGATCAGTATGAAGACATGATTTGAACAAAGTATCCTCTAGTTTGCTGATCTTACGCATATTTCTCACACAATTGTTAGAATTGATCTTAACAAGCTTATCAAAGTTTACATGGCCTAATCTCCTATGCCACAACCAACTATCATTCCTCTTACTCATAAGACACTTTTCCTTGTTGAATTTCTTAAGGATATACACATTATTGCCCTTTCTCCTAGCTTTGAAAACTAGCTTACATGTTTCTCCTTTCTTAATCTTGCAACCCTTATCATCAAAAGATAGAACATAACCTTGTTTACACATTTGTATTACACTGAGGAGGTTGTGATTCAGACCTTCAATATATAGAACATCCTTGGTGAGGGTTTTTCCATTATCCAAACTCAACGAACCTCTCCCTACAATTATAGCAGAATTATCTCCAAACCTAACTGATATGGAAGCATTCTTTCTTAAGGTAATGAACTTCCTCTTGTCACCTGTAATATGAGTTGAACACCCAATACCAGATCAAATTTTCATCTTGACTATGGAAATTAGTTCGATAAATACCTCACGCTTCATTATGATTCAAAGTGGATGAGGATGATGTACATTCTTCATAGATACCATTTCATATATTAAACACTAAGGGTTTCAAGTAAGCCCTCATTATGATAATGGGAAACATATGAGCTTGCTCTTGATAATAATCCATGATAGTGCTTCAGAAAATCTCCTTTTATGTGATTATAATTCTCCAAAATGACCTTCTTTGATACCAATTGTTGAAAGCACAATGGACTGAGAGGGGGATGGGGGTGAATCAGTCCTTACAAACTCAATTTTAATTTCAGATTACACACTTAACCATTAAATAATTAATCAACCATTAATGTGTGCACAACACCATATAACATGTATTAAATCAACCATGAACAAGAGACGTAACACCATAACACAAGATATATGTTGGAAACCCTCAAGGGGAAGAAAAACCACTTAAATTTATTATTATATTATTTAAATAAAAAGTTTTTAGTGAAGCACCAACATCACAAGGAGCACCAACCCCTAGTTTTGTGAAGCACCAACTCCACAAGGAGGATGTAGCCCCCTAAGATGATAAAGAACCAAATCAACCACATTTTCATAAATATATATGATTTATTTTTTATGCCACAACTTATTGACATCACCGATTCATCTCGTTCTCCTTCACACCCTTATTCAAACCCTAGCTTCTCAAACTTACACAATACTTCACTTTCTTCACTTCTCAATGCTTAAAGCCCTTGAAAAAACTCCTGAAAAAATTCCTCACCCTATCATGAACTCTCTCATCTCTCAACACATTCATTTTTACTTACAATTCACTGACACGTAGGTCACACTTTGCACATATGCACAACTAGTGCTAAATAACACCCAAAACATCACTCTTATACCTTCCTCTTGATTAAAATTTAAACCAAGTCAATTTCCCTCCTTTTTTGACCAAAGAGAGTTGAAAAAATCCCAAATTAATAATCAAAAAATTCACATAAAACCCATATAGGTCAGCCATGCCCAAAACCATTGTACTTGCACCAAAAATGCTCAAAACCCCATCATTAGGATGAGCTAAAACCACAATTCTAATAAACAAGATTATTAAAGCTAAAAATTTCACCATACATATGTAATATAACATATAATAACCATACACTGTCACAAATTTACTTGGACTAATCAAATAAATCATTAAATGGGACCGATAGCGCATATCCTTGTCAAAAAAATTGTTTTTAACAACCTAATTTCACCTTTGGGCCTCAAGACCACCTGAAAACACCTCAAATATAACATGTGACCACTCTATGTTATTCTAAGGACCTAAAAATCACTTATACTCAAGTTATAACTCATGAAACATCCATATGCTCAAACCACAACAATTTTTCTCTTCACCAAAATAAGCTGCCCAAAAACTAGTATTTCAAACTCAATTAGCTTGCACCTTTGTTGTTACTTTAAAGATATCCAAAGAAATTAAATAGGAAAAAACTTTATGCATATTCACTTTCCAATGGTAACCATCATGGAAGTCTTGTCCAAGTCGAGAAAAACTCATGACCCACTCATCATCATGAGACAAAAAATTATACCAATGGAAATATATGAATCCTATTTATATAAAATATGGGAAAACCCTTCCAAATCCAACTTCAAGCCTCATTTGTAAACCGCCTGAAACAACCCCAAAATTGTCATTTGACTAGTCCACAAACTTCATACTCAACATAATTTCCATTGAACTTCTTTTTAAATAAGCCTATTTGAGTGGGGTCCACTCATCACCACAACCTCTACCATACCTTTCTGGAAACATGTAGGAGTATTTTACATTATACAATCATAATCCATGCAATATAAATCAATTCTGGCCACTTATAATCAATTTCTCTCATATCACTTGTAAGCTACAGTTTCAAGCACACAAAAAGATGTTTACCTTCTTAGTATTCGTTCATAAAAATGTGACGATGAAACTATCTCATTATTTTTTTGAAACATTCTTGAATCAATTTATAAACATACCTAAAATCTCCACAAGGGTCCATCCAAATCACACAATTCAGGGTGAGCATCAGAAGGTGCAATTCGAGTGAGAAATGACATTCTTCTTGACCATGTTTCAACAAAATTATCATAACTTACAAAATGTGCATCATAAAAACCTTAATTTTTCCCCAAAACATCATGAAACACCCTGATAACATCTCAAATCATCATCATGTCATAAATAACTCTTAATATTTCCATCCCATATCATTTCATGGCTATACCTTAGGGTTTTGCATGATCTAGGCTATGATCAACTGAAATAAAATCATACATCACCATTAAACTTCTCCAAAAGGTCTGAGCATACATGGAATATCTTTTATGACATCCTTGAATGCTTCTATATCCTCACATATATTTACATCTCAACCTCATGCCTCCCAGTACGTAGACCTATTCTGTATGAGCACCTAAAATATGATCTCCAACCTGTATCTGCGCCCTAGAAATCATATGAGTGCCTAAGAATTCCCCAAACATTCTCTCCATACTTAAAATATTCTCCTCAAGCTACCAAAAATATCCAACCACCATGCACCGTCACTTAGGCTAGCTAGGTCACCTGATTGGGCTTGCTAGAACAAACAATTCTCACTGAATCACCTCATGCTATCATATCAACCTCTAAATATCCATGCCACCATCATACTAAGAATCATATGACTCCACTCCATCATCCTCTTTTTCATTTATGGGATTTTACATCAATGACAACACCTAGACCATAACATGCCATCATATACCTATAGAATGAATCTTTTGCACAAGTTTGAAATACTTTGCACCTCTTATAACCTTGCTCAGAATTGTACTTTGCTATTGATATATCATGAAATCTTGAAATTTAATTTTCAGATCTAAAACATTTATTTTTGATGTACCTCCTATACCTGATTTTATAAGTACTGCAACTTTGCAATTTATTCTTTCTGAAATCATGTTGATCCTAATTTTTGCACTCTATTTCTTTCCTTTCTACAATTCACAAAGATATAATGCTTATACATATAAAGATGATAGTATAAGGAATTAAATAACCTTGAGATCTAACATGTTCTTTTTTATCTACTTTTACGTACCAGTATGATGAAGCAATAACCTTGAGAAACGTGGAGAAGATTGGTAATGACCCTCACCTTAGGAAACAACATGTTTCCTCTTCCTTACATTTTCAGTTTTGTATATATATGCATTCTTCCTTTACAGTCACATCCCATGGTTTTTATGGGATCTTTGTACAATTATTCCTTATGAATATATGAAACTTCCTTCAGTAATGAGTTGTACAGTGTTTATTTGCATTTCTTTTCAATTACATAATTTCAAATAAAGCGTTGCAACTCAATACAATAAGACAACTTCATGTAATCATAAGGAAATAAAATGAATTAATTGTACCTTTATTTGACCACCAAGAACACAAGTAATAATACCCGATGTAACTAAATTTTCCTTCAACATCTTAAATATGTAACTTAACTTGTTGTTTCAGCATGTAGTTTCTTATGTGTGTTGTCATTCCCACCTCCATAAAGGCCCTACAACAGTCTTTCATGGTTGATGCATGTTCTTGGTGAAGACAAAAAATTGGAATGGCTGTATATGTGAGGCATTGCATCCTAAAATAACACTTTAAGATGTTTATTTTCCTGCATACTGTAGCCACTAAATCACACACTTTGAGTCAATATTTAGTCCCAGTCTCATACTACTATTCATATGGTTCTTGAGTGAAAAGAGTAATAATTTACCCATGTCTTTAGCCTTTTTACTTTGTTATCTATCATTACTTTTGGTATTTCACCCGCGCTTTCCCAATCTGTATTGTAACTTTGTATTATTCTTATTTCTGACTGGGGAATCCTAGGCACCCTGGTCCTCTTTGCACTTTACTCTCACCTCTTTCTATCCGTTTGATCTTTCCATATGTTTAGTGGTCAGACTTTTCAGGGTTAATTGTGAAATTAGAACAAGAGAACCATATAAATATAAAGTTATGTGACCATAATGAGGGACCAAGCACTAAGCACTTACTATCATCATCTAAGGTTGCATCCATCAAAGCATATATAGTTACATTTGCATACATCTAGCTCCATTACAAAGCACACAACGCTGGTTCATTTGCATCACTCTTCATAAGAGGGGATTATATTGTTTCCATGCACACATTTAGTACATTCTACATCTAGTTATTTTCTCGCTACTTCACATAGTGCGACTAGCACAAGAGCACCTTGGGAAATATTGAACACACACACACACACACACACACACACACACACACACACACACACACCTAGAACTACATTGGGTCTGAGATGTAGTGCAACGATTAGTTTGACAAGTCCATAATTGTGGTTGCTGAGGACAGTATGACCCCTTCATATGCATCTTTATTTTTTAGGGTTTTGATGCTTTTTCTAGGGTTTTATAGGTGATTCTTCCATTGTAGATTTACCAGTGCTTCAACAATCATATAATGACATTCACACGATAGGAAGTGAAACACAGACGAACATCCAGCGACACTCTAGAGGAGGTTTCCTGGCCATTTCTACATACCATGGCATCCAGATCTCAGACCAGGGTGCCCACAAGCACCCCTACCCCTTTCTAGGTACCCCAGTTTAGTAAGAGAGCTCATATATGTATTTTCTTAGGATTTTGTGTGGTGTTTTCCTCCTCTTGCTTACTGGGTTTGCATTGCGACATAGTCCCGAACCATATGCAAATCATCTAAGGACTTCTTAACCCTCTCTTGGACATTAGGGTTATACATTTCCATTTACATAGTTGTTTTGGACATTTCCTTTATTTATTTAGTTGTTATTTACAGGTTTGCATAACATCAAAATAGCCTAGAATAAATTTACATTTTAGTTTAATCATTTTGGTGAACCTGAATGCTTTCACACTTAAGATCCTCATTTTTCCTCTATCATGGGTCAAATTTCTTTATCTGATCTACACGAAATAAGCCCTATTTTTTATCACCTATTTGACAACCCTAGTCCTCGTGATCCTCTATCTCATCAATATATGTTGGACTCAATTCAAGCTTTACATTCTTTATTTCAAAACAAATTTAAGGCTATGGAATCTACAATTACATCTCTTAAATCTGAAATCCAACATCTTATTGATACTTCTTAGGCTCATGTTTGTTCTCCTTCTACATCTCATTATATATCTTCTACATGTGCTCATATTAACAAGCCTCAATTTATACCACTACTAGAGCCTCTCTCATTTGATCGTAATACTAAACAACATGACATTACTACTAAGATCCTTAGTTGCCAATTGATCAATTTAGTGCCTACTCATTACTATCCTCCTTATTGGTTAACAAAATATCAAGGGCATCCATATTGCAATTATCATTGAATCAATGGCCATAACGACAATGACTGTTACACTTTACAATGAAGAATCAAACATCTCGAGTGTCGGGGATTTATATCATTTGTTGCACAACATTTTGTTTCATGCCCATCTATAAATGCTACATCTCAATGGGTTCCTAAATCTTATTCGTCTATGTCTAATGAGCATCACGCCATCACTTCTAGTGTTCCTTATTCTATCACTCAAGCACCACATACGAAATCTACTCAAGTTAATAAACCACCTCTCCAAATTAGTCTAAAACTTCCTCCTACAAAGTTACTTACAATATTACAGAGCCAAACTAAGAAACTCCCTTTAAAGATTAATACAATTCATCCACCTCTCAAGTCATCTATAGTCAATAAGAAACCACTCATTACATAGGGAAAGCACACTCTAGCTAACATTTTTTGACTCTTACAATTTAAGGACCCTATCCAGTCCTCACTTCAGCATCCAATCACTTTTGTTAAAGAAATTAATCCTTACATTGACCCACTTAGAATCTTTTGACTAGATCTTTATCACTTACATATTTTAAGGGCATGATGTTTATCATCCCCCTCCCTCTTCTAAACAAAAAATATGTATATTACATCTTCATCACATAACAATCCAACATCCGCTCATTACACTCATACTTCAACATACACTCACATCATTATTACCCTATGACACACTCTTGTGCTTCAGTTCACACTTGACTATTGAGGGCATCCTATACACATGAACCTCACACACTGCACAATAGACACTACACATAGTGCATCTTCACACATCTTGCATACATACATCTTACATCTTACTATGCATCTTATCTCATATTCACTTTTGGTATTACATACTACGCATCCTACATTACATAAAAGTTTCTCATCACCATATCCACTACACATATTACACATCCTACTCATCTACTTATGCGTGCTACACTCACTACCTAATGAAGCACTTTAGTCACACAATCCATACTGGACTTTTGAGGGTATACACATCAAATTGATCACATCACACTCACACACTCTACCATCCACACTTATTCTCATGTGACATTCCTAGAATTAGTGATATACGCTTTAGGCTAGAGGATCACTTCTTCTAGCATCATTTAGTGGTATACGATGTAAGCTACATCATCACTTTTGATTACATCATTTAATGGTATACGCTTTAGGCTAAATCACCACTCCTTTCTATTCATCTTGTCATGGCATAAACTTAGGCTACAACGTCACGTGCACCTCATTTATGTCTTATGTCATCAGTACACACTCATCACATCATGTTACACACAACCATTTTAACCATTTCTCGATGACGCACTCTCATTTATGGTTCATTCTTGACAAGTGATGAGGCATACTAAAGGAACCTCAACGCATACAACTCCATCCACTCATGGGGCATGTGGCCCTTTTAATTCACTGTGCATTTCATTCTATCCATCCATAACATACTATATTTTATGCTGCATTTACTCTTTCTTACACTTACTTTTACATGTATGCTTTATTACACATGCTAGATAGATATCTTGTGTGTCATTATCTTTACCATACACACATGTTCATTCACATCTTTTTCTAGTTGTGATCATAGATATAGAACTTCTACATGTAGCATGGATTCTTGACACACTACCTACTTGGGGCATCTACATTCGTATGTTACATGTGTTATTGTTTCATTTTTGTTCATAGAACACTAATTTTGTTTATACACGCTTTGACATACTTGTTATTTTTCTAACATGTTAACGGGTGTTTCATATACAAAATTTTCTATGCAGGGATATTTTCTTCCATACCTATTTGTTACTTTATCTGTTATTATTTTTCTTATTTGTTGGACTTTCCCTTTGTTATGTGTACACACACTTGCTTATTTGCGGCCACGATGGCCTTGAGTGTCTTGTGAAATCGTGAGTGGTGTCCCATGTTTGCAACCCAATTTTTGTGGTTCGTGGTTGTATTAATGGGTGCTTACATTATGTGCTTGTGTTCTAGCTTACACATTATTTGTTTCGCTTACACTTGTCTTCTAAATGCATGTTTGTTCATATTAACACTTGTTTTCAAGCCACTTGTTTATGTGTGCCTTTGTCTTTACGAAGCACGTTCCCTTCCCCCTGTAGGGATGACTTTCAATTATGTAATCTGTCCTTTTTTAGGGTTGCATTCTCCTATTTGTGACATCACATGCGCCCCAAAGAGGGCATCATTTGGGGTTTACACACACTAATGATACAATTCAATCTAAAGTTCAGTCTACGGTTCAGTCTATAGTTTAGTCTACAGTCTTCGTCCATGACACAGTTCAATTTACAACGAGTGGGTTTAGAGAAATCTACGAACCCCATACACATCAGATTTTATAGGGAAGATTGTCCTTAGAATTTTGGGGAGTAGTTACAGGTTCGAGGATACATCGTACTTTCCTCCTTACACTACTTCGGCCAGCAATATCGGATCTCCCAAAAAACTAAACAATACAGAGATCTCTTCACCAATCTCAGGGAAGCAGTTACAGGTTAGATAATAACACATATTTCTCCCTACACTTCTTCGGCTAGAGTGGCATGAGATTGCCCAAAAAACTCGCTCTTCACCGAAAGTTACAAGATATCCTTTCCACCCCCTTTTGTCTCTTCATGGATCAGGTGCACATATTCCTTTTTCATTATCATTTTAATACTATTTTTACATGGTTCTTTACATATATACATGCATTTTTTACACATATACATGTGTATTTGACTACTTGATCATCTTCTCTTTTGCAGATCTGTCTATATGGGAAGAAAATAGTCAACAACAACAACATGCACACATGGAAAGTATATCACACACATGATACTAACCATGTAGGTACACTACACACATTGACATCTACAAACGCACTTTGGCCCTAGGTTCACTTTCATCACTTTTTACACTTTTTGCATCTTTAGTCTCCACGCTCCATCTTTTTATCACTCCATGCTTTGTCTAGTCCTTCAGCATGTTTTCTACATCACTCTACATGGATATCAAGTACGCATCTCCATCTACTTTATGTTACTAAGCATTCTTCTCACCAACACAAATTGGGGGAAAATGTAGTCACTAAATCATGCACTTTGAGTCAATATTTAGTCTCGGTATCATACTACTATTCATATGGTTCTTGAGTGAAAAGAGTAATAATTAACCCATGTCTTTGGCCTTTTTACTTTGCTATCTATCATTACTTTTGGTTTTTCACGTGCACTTTCCCTGTCTATTTTTTCACCCTGCATTCTTCCTATTTTTGACTGGGGCACCTAGCCAGGACTAGGGTGCCTTAGGCGTCCTAGTCCCCTCTGGGGCACCCTGATCCTCTTTGCACTTTCTAGTCATTTTAAATTTCTATCTTTGTGGTGGTTGGCCTTTTTGAGGTTAATTAAAAAATTAGAACAAGAGTACTATATAAATATAAAGTTATGTGACCATAATGAGGGACCAAACACTAAGCACTTACTATCACCATCTAAGGTTGCATCTATAAAAACATTTGTATTTATATTTACATCCATATAGCTCCATTACAAAGCACGCAGGGTTGGTTCATCTACATCACACTTCATAAGAAGGGAGTCTATTGTTTTCATGCACACATTTACTACATTATACATCTAGTTATTTTCTCACTAATTCACATACTGTGACTGGTACAAGAGCACCTTAGGCACAATTACGCACACACACACACCTAGAACTACATTGGGTCTGAGATGTAGTGCAGCGCTCAGTTTGTAAGTCCACCATTATGGTTGTTGAGGACAGTCTGACCCCTTCATATGCATCTTTATTGTTTAGGGTTTTGATGCTTTTTCTGGGGTTTTATAGGTGATTATTCCATTGCAAATTTACCACTGCTTCAATGATCATACAATGACATTCACACAATAGGAATCAAACACAAGTGAACATCCAGTGACACTTCAAAGGAGGTTTCTTGGTCATTTCTGTAGACCAAGGCACCCACAGGCATCCCTATCCCTTTCAAGGAGCCCCAATCCATTCAAGAAGTTTAGATATGTATTTTCTCAAGATTTTGTGTGGTTATTTCCTCCTCTTGTTCATCAGGTTTGCATTGTGACACATTCCCAAACCATCTACGAATCAGCTAAGGACTTCTTAACCCTCTCATACACATTAGGGTTTTACATTTCAATTTACTTAGTTACTTGGGTCATTTCCTTTATTTATTTAGTTGTTATTTACTAATTTGCATAACATCAGATTACCCTAGAATAAATTTATATTTTAGTTTAATCACATATTGATGCGCCAAAATTAGCAGGAACTTGACAAGGTCATAACTTGAGCTCCGGGTGTCTGTTTGAGTCCGTTTTTTTTTGGAAACCACATGTTTCGATGAGAAAAATGCAGCAGCAACAACCCTACTAGTTGGGGAAAGTTTCGGAACATTTTTGGGCTCTAAATCCGCCATCTTGAGGCCAAAATTTAGGATTTAAGTTGTAGTTCAATTTTTTCCTATTTTTGGGCATTAGTTAATTTTAGTCTACTAGTTGCATTATGAGTTAGAAAGTTGGAAATTCCTCTAATTTAGGAATGTAGAAGATGCGTTGAAATTTCAGTGCCCGTATGAATAAGCATGCAAAATTACTAAGAATAGCAGGTTCTAGTAAACTGCTAAAAATAGTAATTTCCACCACCTAGAGTAGATTTAGTCAAGTTAGTTAGAGTTTGCTTGGCAACTCGAGTTGGGATTTTTTTTCCTATTTAGGAAAAATTGTAATTCATTATTCAATAACAAAGAAGGAGATCTATTTTCTTTTGGAGTTCATATTATTTGCACTATATCAAGTTTGTTCAGAATTTGGCTACATTATCTAGTATTAGAGCTGGTTCGAAGTCTTTAAAAAAATGGCAGGAAGAGGAAGAGGAGGCGGTATTGCCCAGATGAATAGAAATATGCAAGATCTGTAGAGGTAAGTCGTTGCACTTGTTGCGATGATAACCCAGAGAGGAAATCAAGGTGGAGATGACACAGATGAAGAAGAAGTTTGTGAAGAGGAGGAAACGCAAGCACCACCATTAGCTTTTGAAGAAAGGATGCTTCGAGCATTAGAAGGAAAGAATGATGGGATAAGAGTTGATGTTTCAGAGTATGGTGGTAGTCTAAAACCATAGGAGCTGATAGACTGGTTGACTAGCATGGGGAAGTTTTTTTAGTGGAAGGTTATGTCAGAAGAAAAGAAGGTAAAATTTGAAAGCACAAAATTGAAAGGTCACGCTATGTTATGGTGGGATTACCTACAGCAAGAGCGGTCAAGAAAGGGGAAAGAAAGAGTTATGATGTGGAGTAAGATGGAGAAGAAGCTGAAAGATAAATTTCTCCCTGTGGATTATGCACAAACCCTTTACATGAGGTTTCAGAATATCAGACATAACTTACAAACAATGCAAGAATACAAAGATGAGTTATACAACTTATCCATTCATGTAGAGCATGAAGAAACTGAGGAACAAATGGCTGAAAGATATGTAAATGGATTAAAATTTTCTATTCAAGATGAGATAAGTATGCATAGGATTAAGAGCATGGAGAATGCCTATCAATTAGCCTTAAAGGCCAAGGAAAAACAAAATCGTCAAAGTTTTAGGAGATCACCTGGAATGAATAGGGGGGTCTCATCTTCCTTTCAAGGAAGAGCTAGTTTCAGCCAAGGTAGGGAAGAATCATCTCATGGATTGGAAAAGCAAGAGGATATGAGACAAGATTTCCAGAATCAACAAATAGGAAGAGGATTTTCTAGGGGCAAAGGATATGTTGGCGATAGAGGATGGGAGGCTCCACGAAGACCATTTGTTTGTTACAGATGTGGTGAAGAAGGGCATAGGGATTTTGAATGCCTGCATACTTATACACATGACAAGAGGCAAGGAGATGCTCCAAGAGTAAATCTTGTTGAAGCTAAACAAGTAGAAGATGAACAGGACCTAGAAATTCCACCAGATGTTGGAGAAAATATGATGATCAAGAGGAAAATGATTGCTCCAAGAAAGGAGATCAAGGGGGATGCATGGTTGCGTACAAATATTTTCATAACAAGATGCACTTCAGGAGGAAAGGTATGTAATGTTATTATTGATGGTGGTATTTGTGAGAACATGGTTTCAAATGAGATGGTTGATAAATTGGGTCTGCATTGTGAGAAGAATCCTAACCCTTACCGTATTGCATGGTTTAAGAAGGGTAATGAAGTTATTGTTGATAAGAGATGTTTAATAAGCTTTTCTATTGGGAACAGTTATAAGGATGAGATTTGGTGTGATGTTATTCCTATGGATGCATGTCATATGTTGCTATGAAGACCATGGCAATTTGATAGAAAATTTATTCATGACAGGGAAAAGAATACTTATACTTTCTGGAAGGATGGCACAAAAATAGTTTTGCTACCTCTTAAGGAAGAGGGGAAGGCTGAAAATATGCTTTCTGCAAAGGAATTTTTGAAGGAGGCAAAGGCAACCAGGTTTTGTTATGCACTAGTCACAAATAAGGATGAACCTGCAAGTGCACAAATACCAGTAGAAACAGTGAAATTAATAGAAGAATTTTCAGATGTTATTCCTGATGAGCTACCAGACAGATTACCACCCAAAATATATATTCAACACCATATTGATTTGATTCCAGGGTCTTCACTCTCAAATCAAGCGGCTTATAGGATGAGCCTGACATTGCATGCAGAGTTGAATAGGCAAGTGGCAAAGCTCTGCGAAAGGGGGTCATAAGGGAGAGCATGAGTCTGTGTACAAAGCTTTATTAACACCAAAGAAGGATGGAACATGGAGAATGTGCATGGATAGCTGAGCAATCTATAAAATTACAATCAAGTATAGGTTCACAATACCTCTCCTTGATGATATGATGGATGGATCTAGGTATTTCAACAAGATTGATCTTCGAAGTGGTTATCATAAGATTCAGATCAGAGAAGGAGACGAATGGAAAATAACATTCAAGACAAGAAATGGATTATATGAGTGGTTGGTGATGCCATTCAGGTTATCCAATGCACCTAGTACTTTTATGAGACTGATGAACACCGTGCTACGGGAGAATAATGGTAAGTTTTTTGTGGTTTATTTTGATGATATCTTGATCTTTAGTAAAACTAAAGAAGAACATTTGCGGCATCTAAGGGTGGTATTTGAAGTGTTAAGGAAAGAGAAACTCTATGCAAATATGAAGAAGTGCACTTTTATGCAAGAGAGTTTGGTATTCTTGGGCTTTATTATTACAGCAGATGGGGTACATATGGACTCATAAAAGATAAAGGAAATTATTGAATGGCCTGCGCCACGGAGTATAAAAAAGGTAAGAAGCTTTCATGGTCTAGCAACATTTTATAGAAAATTTATTAAAAATTTCAGCAATATAGTAGCACCTATAACAGATTGCACAAAAGGAAGGGAGTTTTTATGGACAAAGGCAGCTGAGGATAGTTTTCAGTTCTTGAAGAAGAAGGTGACAGAGGCACCCATTTTGGCACTACCAGATTTTGATAAAGTGTTTGAGGTTGATTGTGATGCCTCACATGTGGGTATTGGTGTTGTTCTAAGTCAAGGTGGAAAGCCAGTAGCTTTCTTTAGTGAGAAAATGAATGAGGTAAGAAATAACTAATCTACTTATGATGTGGAATTTTATGCAATTGTACAAGCATTAGGGCATTGGAGGCATTACTTAGTGCCTAAGGAGTTTGTGTTATTTACAGACCACATAGCCCTGAAGTATGTGAATACCTAAAAGAAGTTGAATAGTAGGCATGCGAAGTGTGTATCATTTTTGCAGGGTTATACTTTTTCTCTAAAACATAAATCTGGAAAATAGAATCAAGTTGCAGATGCATTGAGTAGGCGTGTGACTTTGTTCACCACTATGGAAAATGAGGTGGTGGGTTTTGAAGCAATAAAGGGTTTATATTCTTCTGATTCTGATTTCAAGGATATTATTGAAAGGTTAATGTGTCCATTGTCAGACAATGCAAGAGATGTCCAGGATGACTACATTTTACAGGATGGCTACCTATTCAAGGGATGCCAACTATGTATTCCAGTTGGGTCTATGAGAGAGAATATAGTGAAAGAGTTGCATAGTGGAGGATTAGTTGGGAATTTTGGTAAAGATAAGATGATAGCCTTAGTAGCAGAGAAATACTATTGGCCAAAGTTGAAAAGAGATGTGGTAAGATATGTGGAGAGTTGTCAAATTTTCCAAGTCTCGAAAGGCCATGCACAAAATACAGGGTTGTATATGTCGTTGCCTGTTCCTAAAGGGTTGTGGAAAAATCTGAGTATGGATTTTGTTTTGGGATTACCAAAAACACAACGAGGTAATGACTCAATTTTTGTGGTTGTTGATAGGTTTTCTAACATGGTTCATTTTATTGCTTGAAAGAAAACAAGTGATGCGACAGGTGTAGCAGATTTATTTTTTAGAGAAGTTGTTCATTTGCATGGTGTTTCAAAAACCATTACTTCAGATAGGGACACAAGGTTCTTAAGTCACTTCTGGTGGACTTTATGGAAGAAATTAGGAACTACAGTTCAGCAGTGCCTATCATCCTTAGACTGATGGGCAAACAAAGGTGGCAAATCAGAGTTTGGGAAACCTGTTAAGGTGCATCGTTGGGGAAAATCCGAAACAATGGGACTTAGCATTACCACAAGCTGAGTTTGCATATAACAGTTCCATAAACAGATCCACATGAAAGTCTCCATTTTCAATTGTGTATGTGAGTAATCCAAATGGGGTGTTAGATTTGGTACAGCTACCAGTTGATGGCAGAGTCAGTGATGGTGCAGAAGCATTTGCCGAACATATATAACAATTGCAGGAAGAAGTGCAGAAGAAGCTGAAATATAGTAATGATAAGTATAAGGAAATAGCATATGTGCACAGACGGAGAAAGGTATTTACAGTTGGTGAGTTGGTTATGGTATATCTATGGAAGGAAAGGTTTCCAAAAGGAACCTATAACAAGCTGAAGTACAAGAAGATTGGTCACTGCAAAATCGTGAAAAAAATAAACGATAATGCTTATGAGGTAGAATTGCCAGGGAATTTTGATATTTCTCCAGTGTTTAATGTTTCATATTTTTATTCTTTTCATGGGGATGGTGCAGAAGGGGATGTTATTGATGAAGTAGTAGATGGAGGCAGTAGGTTCTGGTGAAGAAGAAAGAAGAAGTGGATCAGATTCTAGATAAGAAAACAATGGACATGCGACATGGGAAATACAACAAATATTTGGTACATTGGAAAGGACTAGAACAAGAGGAAAATACTTGGGTCACAGAGTGGGAGATTAAGAAGTTGGATGCAGATAAATGGAAGCAGTTTGAAGAAGACAACTTGCAGGAGCTGCATTTTTTTCAATCAGGGGAGAATGATTTGCCAAAATTAGTAGGAACTTGACAAGGTCATAACTTGAGCTACGGGTGTCCGTTTGAGTCCATTTTTTTAAACCACATGTTTCGATGAGACGATCCCAGCAGTAGGCCGCCCTACTAGTTGGGGAAAGTTTCGGAACATTTTCGGGCTCTAAATCCACCATATTGAGGCCGAAAAATTAGGATTTAAGTTGTAGTTCGGTTTTTTCCTATTTTTGGGCATTAGTTAATTTTAGTCTATTAGTTGCATTATGAGTTAGAAAGTTGGCAATTCCTCTAATTTAGGAATGTAGAAGATGCGTGGAAATTTTTGTGCTCGTACGAATAAGCATGCGAACTTACTAAGAATAGCAGGTTCTAGTAAACTGCTAAAAATAGTAATTTCTGCCACATAGAGTAGATTTAGTCAAGTTAGTTAGAGTTTGCTTGGCAACTCAAGTTGGGAGTTGTTTTCTTATTTAGGAAACATTGTAATTCATTATTCAATAACAAAGAAGGAGATCTATTTTCTTTTGGATTTCATATTATTCGCAGTATATCAAGTTTGTTCATAATTTGGCTACATTACATATCATCCCTTAATCTGTCAAAACTGAGCAACCGGTAAATAAATTTATACCCCTTCTAATGATGAAAAAAAAGGTCAACATCTTTGGCGACTTTGCTAAACTTGTTGCTTGTTGATAAGCAAGAAACCTTTAATATAACCATTTACAACCATGAAAGTAATCTGAAAACCTTATTCAAGCTTGACAATGCATGCCCAAGACTTTTAAGCACCAAATAAATACTAAAACATCCTCCACGAAAACTGAAAAACAACATCTAAAACCTGTGCAAATTTGCACTTAGAGGAAAGATAAACTCCTATAAGGCTTGCCAACTAAGATGGCAACCACTTATTGAAAGTAATAATGCAGAAATATGTGTATAAAACACTTAGAGGAAAGCGTGAAAACAAATGTACAATGTCAACCTATCTCTTTTAAAAACAACGCTTCAGATATATCTCATTAACTGGGATCAAAAGCTCTTCTCCATCCATTCTTGCAAGCTGAAAAGTGTTATGAGGTTTACAACTAATAATCATACAAGATCCACTCCACAAGGAATCAAAATTAATGTGGAACTTGGTTTTGCTTTATCCTCATCCTATTTCAGCACTAAATCATCTTCATTGAAAACTCTTGTTGTAGCCTTCTTGTCAAATGTCCTTTTAACCTGTGCTTGATTTAACTCCATGGACCTCATTTCTTGATTTATAACCTCTTCAAGTTCCATGAGTTGAGCATACCTTACTTCCATTGGTTCATTATTCATCAACTCAATTTGGTGCATCAATTCCAAGGCTAGAAGCTCAAGTGAAATAGGAAGCTTGGCTTCAAGACCATAAACAAGCTTGAACAATGAGTTAGAAATTGACTGTTTGTGAGTTATTCTATCAGCCCATAAGGTTGTCTTCAATTTTGTGTGCCCAGTTATCTGATTCTCATGTGTAGTTCTTCTAATTATCCTTAAAATATTCTTGTTAGTTGATTAAGAAAGGTCATTTACTTGTGAATAATAATTTGAATAAGTATTGAGATAAATACCATTTCTAATAGCCCATTCAACAATCTTTCCATCAACAAAATCTTTTACATTATCCGAAATGGCAGTTGAAGGAACACCAAACCTGGTTATTATACCTTCATAAAAGTACAAGATACTTGTTTTGTTTGTTTCCTTCAAAGCCACCACTTCAATCTAGCGTGTAAAATAATAAGTTGCAATAAGTATCCATCTATGCCCTAAGCTTGAAGGTGGGTTTATAAGGCCTATAAAGTCTAAACCCCATTGAGCAAAGGGTTGGTCCACTATAATTGGCTGTAGCGGTAAGGCAACAAACCTCTCTTTACCTGTGAAAAATGCACACTTTTGACATCTTCTTACCCAATCATGTTTTTCCTTGAAGATACTTGGCCAATAATATCCCCCTTTCATGATTTTGAGGGTTTTATTTTTTGCTAAATAATGTCCTCCACCTTGTCCATCATGAAATTGTTCAAGTATCCTTTCAACTTGGTTTGGTTTAACACATCTCAGCAATACACAATTGATGTCTTTTTTGAATAAAAAACATCAACCAACAAGAAAAGAATTGATTAAAATATGAAAAATCTTCTTTTTGAGCTATTTAAGTTTGGCGGATAAATACCATGCTGAAGGTACCTTGTCATGTCTGAAAGCCAATTTGAAGGCTGATGATTTTATGTGTATTTAGGCTCATTTTATAGCAATAAAATTTATTATTTGCTCTCTTCCAAGTCTTGAGTCAAGTTCTCACATAAACCTTTCCCTCTAATTAGCTTGGTAACCTTGTTGTTGATGTCATACTCCATGACTTTCATGATCCAACCTTCTCTCTTTTCATTTATGTCCTTGTTAAACGAAAATTCTTTAATACTTGGGTGAGCAACCATTAATTGAATTATGTTATTAGAGAGAAAGTGCCTAATTTTTTTTCAGAGATATAACAATGGAAAAAAAAATCTCAACAAAAGAAAACCTTGTTTCATACTCCAAATTTCGGCTAAAAAATGTAATTGGTTGCTCTAAACCTTCCTTATTCCGATGTCTCAACATTCCTGAAATTTTGTCCATGTTAGCATAAACATATAACATGAAATATTTTTAAAATATAGGATTTATGAGTGTAGGGGCTGAAGAAATAGCTTGCTTGTTGGCTTCAAAGTTGTTCACTCCTCCTTTTGTCCATGTGAAGTTATGATTTTTCTGAAGCATAGTGGTTAATGACTTTGATAATGATGCAAAATTAGCAATGTATCTCTTTATGAAATTGATTTTTCCAAGAAAACTTTTAAGTGATTTCTTATTTTTTGGCAATGACAATGCAAGAATAAAACTTACTCTTTATGGATCAATCCTCATACCATGTTTTTAAATGACATGACCAAGAAGCTTACCCTTAAGAACATAAAAGACACATTTTTTGGGATTGAGTGATAATTCATATTCTCTAAATATTTCAAACACTTCTTTGAGCTGAGATAAGTGATCACTTACAAGCTTTGAAAAAATTGTTATTTCATCCAAATAGACAAAAACAAACTTGTTAATGATACCTTGGAATTTCGTGTCCATGGCTGTGTTAAATGTTCCACCTACATTGGACAATCTGAATGACATATTTATTTATGCATATGTGTCACACTTTGTTGTTAATGGTGTTTTAAACTAGTCTTCTTCCTTGACAAGTATTTAGTTGTAACCACTATAACTATTAAGCAAAGAATACCTTCTTGATCTAGCAATCAACCGAAGTATTTGTTTAATGGATGGCAAGGGGTAGTGACCCTTGAGTGAAGCCTTTTTTCGAATCATGAAAATCATAACACAATTTGATTTCACCATTATTTTTTCTTATTGGTACAAGGTTAGCTACCCAAGTTGAATGTTTAATGGGAAAGATAATGGATGAATCAATCATTTTTCAATCTCTTTCCTCATCAATGGTTTGAATTTGGGGTTACTTGGCATTTTTTTGTCTTACCGGTTTTGCTTTAACTTCTAATTAAATGGTGTGTTGAGCTAATGAGGGATCAAACCACCTTAAATCATTGTATTGTCATGCAAATACATTAACATAGTCTCTGCATAACTCATTGAATGCATCATTTTCACATTTTGAACATACCTTTCCAAGATTGAGGTTATTGCCATCAAGAATGGTGACACTTTCATGTTGGTATATACTTGTGGTAAGAACAACTCTTTCTTGTTTCATCTCATCATTCTCTCCAAAGATTCTTTCCAAATTCATAAGGCCTTTTGGGATCTTGTTTATTTTTGTAGGTAGAACAAACATAAGCAAAGATCTGGGTGGAAGACAACTTCAACAAAGAATCCAAGACAACTTCAACAAAGAATCCAAGAACACGAGATCTGCAGAAAAATGAGATTTCTATTATTGATCTCTCTCACATACAACCAAAATAATGGTTCATGCCAATAAATAGGCAAGTGAGAGAAGAGAATAACCTTCTAGGGAAGACTCTAGAAGAGGAGGTTTCTAGAGAAATCTAGAAAAGAAATTTCTAGAAAGAATTCTAGAAAGTGGAAGAAAGTGCAAGTCATCATGAGTTGTGACACAAAAGACAAAATAGAATGTGCACCCTAATTAATGATTAAATAATAATTAGAGATTACTATTTATTCTAACAGTTTTGAGTTGCATAATTTGATCTTCATACTTGTTTTGGAGTTTTCCTTGATTTTGTGAAGAAAACTCAACCTTTTCTTGTAAAATTCTGACTATATCAGCATCATCATCAAACAATTTCCAATGTGATTTGTTATTTGGAATGGATGGCCTTAATATAACTTTGATACGAGGTTACAATTTATCATTTCTGATATTTGCAGGTATGCCAAACTGAGATCCGATGGATGCAAGCCTATCAACATGCTTTTTTTATCTCTAGGAATATATTGAATGTTGAAAGCAAGAAAATCTTCAAGCATATCCCATAATCTATGTATGTAAGTCCTCATTAATGGATTTTTGTAGGAATTAGAACCTATTACTTGATGTATAACAAGCTCATTGTCACCATAAACCTATAAATTCTTGAATCCCTTCTTTCTTGCCCTCTCTGAACCATGGATAAGTGCCTCATATTCTGATACATTGTTAGAATAGCCAAGTTAAAACGTAACAACTGAAAAATACCTTTGTTTGGTGGGTGAAATCAACATCAAACCAGCTCCTAAACCATGCTGATTTTTGGAGCCATCAAAAAATAATTACCATAAACCATCATCTCGTTGATTTCTCTTTTCCATGGCTAGTATTTTAGCGTTAGCTTCATGAATATAGTAAATTCCAAGGTCATGCTCTTTAATAACATTATAAGGATCATTCTCATAAATGTCGTTAGTCATTTCATCTTTAAACAAATTTGGAATGCCTTGTAATGCATGAAGAGTTTCATATTCAATCTCACATAACAACTCATCGTTGATGGCATAATTTTCATTTATTATGTTGGGTGTATGAGGCTCAATGTGAAAATTTTACAAAGGCTCAAAATTAATGGTCACGTTAGTTCCATACCTGGTTCTAAAAACAAGATAAGACCAATAAACTAAAAGGTAACCTCCAATTTTCGATGTAAAGTCTCTTAAAAGACATATTGCACAGTAAGGTGGAAAATTCACCACCATGACATCATGCAAAATGATTATGCTTGGGCAAGCATGTAAAATAAGTTTCAGAATTTTAATCATGTCTATGGTCTTAGTTGGTGAACCATCTAGTTGTAAAACACCTTTGGCACTTGGTTCATACTTTAGTACTAACTTTTCAGCAACCAATTTGGGCATGACTGTGTTGCTTGCACCACTATCCACTATGTAATTATGAACTAATGAGTCACCAATTATCAGTGAAAGATAGAAAGGAGGTGGTTTTACCAATTTTACCTCTCCAACAACAGCTTTTACCTCCTTATATGCTTGTTGTTTTGAATTTTTAGATGATTAGTCTGTATTTTTCATCACCATGTTGGTCGTGTTTTTTACACTTTCTATTGGTTTTGGTTACATTTTCAGACTTGTAAGCTCTTTGAAAAGCAATTACTTTTTTCTCGAAGTGGATAATGTGTCCTACATACTCATAGTAACATGTTATTTCTTCATATGATCAACAATATTAAATGGGAAAGATCCTACCTTAAACTAAACTTTTGAAACAACATATTTCTCTTGTACTATGATGAAAAAGAACCATTACCAGCATTAGCATTCTTATTTTATTGAGTTGGTACAAAAATTTGAGTATTTTCCTCCATATCCCTCTTTCTTTGTATCATCTCTATTTTCCTCCATATCCCTCTTTCTTGACCTTGTAACAACTGGAAAAATGTAGCTCTCTCCTTAGTTCCAACTTCATGATTTAAAGCCACATGATCACTCATTTCAAAGTTTAATTTGGATCATCCTTGTGTTGTAAGATAAACACTTTGCTGGTTGATAATATGTTTTTGCGTTGAGTAATTTGGATCCCCTTGTGTTGTAAGATAAACACTTTGCTGGCTTGATAATATGCTTTTGCTTGAGTCATTTATGGTATAGGTAAACCTTGTGGGGCACCACTTCGAACGTTGTATTTGGTCACTAGGCTACACATTAGGATTCGACATCATATTGTTTTGCACTGGATCTAGGGATCTATAATTTGAAGGGCATTTATAACATCAATTGTAAGTGGTTTTGAAACTATAATAGCTACTTTTCTTAAGTGGTTTTGAAATTGTAATAGCTACTTTTGCTTGATATGAAGGTTTATAACCTTTAGCAGGAGGCATATAATTGTTGTAAGGCGTAAAATTTGGCTAGTATGGTCTATTTTCCTTAAATTAGTTCATTTTCAACAACACTATCTCATTCCCCATGGTTTTTATAGATCCTTTTAGCTCATCTATGTCACTAGGTTGAACTATGGGAGGTAGTGGTGGTTTTAAAACTAGCAGAATATGAGCTAGCTCGAGAAACATTGGCATAAAAGTTCTAGGGGCCAATTTTCCTTCTTGTATAAGGTTGTTTTTTGCTCTTATTGCTATGTCAAAGGTTGCAGGAAGTGTGTTACCAACCATAAACTGAATCATAACAGCAATATCGCTATTTAGGTGAAGGATTAACTACTTGTGGTATCATTTCCCATGTTCTAGTAAATCTCAGATTGAATTTAGTCATGAATTATTAGGGTACTCTTTTAATGGTTGTAAGGTATTCTATGCGGGATAAATGGTTTGATTTTTCCTTAGATTGTTTACACAAGGATGACCCCAAGTTGTCACATGTAGTAATTGATCCTATTGTCAAACTTTTTTTTACTATTGGAGGGCTTGACCTTTAAAATATGTAGCAAGTAATCTTAAGGAAACATATTCTTGAGTAATGTTATGTACAAAACATAGGGCACAACATCTCTAATATGTTTGGTAGGAGTAGTTTAGTCTTCACCAGTGAAGTAAGAAAGAATTTTCAAGACAACAGCTAGAATTTTATGATAAACAACAATTTGCAAGGGACTACCATTTGTGAAAGCCATAAAAGGCCAATTTCTAGCCATATGAAATATGGGAATTTGAATAACAAAGTTCTGATTTGGAGATGGAGGAATGGAAATATTAGGCCTATTGTAAGGTGTAGTATTCACAAGCCTTCTTCTTCTAACGAAATTTAAAGGTAATTGAATAATTTCATAAGGAATGCCTCTTGATGATGGCCTTGTGTTCACTTTGGGCATGGAACATGAAGAAATATACAATTAATTCCTCCTAACACCAGCTAACCTTTGTTGTAATAATGCGGATCTATGAAAATATTCATTCAAAATAATCAAGGCAGTAAGCAATTGAAATTTATTGAGTGGCTCTTGGATGATTGAAACTCTTAAATCTTCGTTTATGTCCTCCTGAGTGATGATAACTGCTGTAAAAAATACATCATGTTATTGATTTGGAGCAAATAAACTTTTAGGAACAACCATGAGCAAACGCTATTTTCATATGCATCTTGATAATAACGTCAAAATCTAGTCTGTGGTCCCACCAAGTGTTCCAGAAAATTTTATCAGTCCAAAGTGCACCCTTAACAAGGAAGTGCAAGCAAACTCCTCACTTTGGCTGATACAATGGGAACTCCACTGAGCTATGGGTGACTCAAATTGAGGAGAACCTACAAAGCAGGTTGGTTCCCTAGGTAGATCACCTAAACTAATTCTCTAACAGGGTTAAAGAAGATAAATAAACAGAAACTTGATAAAGGCATGCAAATAGGTGATACACAAGCTTTTTGGGACCTATGATTGCACAAAACACACTTAATTGACTGCAAAAGGACTGATAACATTCACTTCAGTTGTTGTTTGATGAATTTTACACTCAAAAAAGGCATTGACATACACTTAAATGACCTGCAAAACTTATAAAATAGCTCTATGGGCCTTAGTTGTGAACCTCTAGTTGTACACACCTTTGCAAAAAAACAAAAAAACTTTGGGTTCATACTTTAGTACTAAACTTTTCAGCAACCATTTGGGGCGTGACGTGTGTTGCTTGCACCACGATCCACTATGTAATTATTAACGTAATTAGTGCACCAATTACATGAAAGATAAGAAAGGAAGTGGTTTTACCAATTGTACCTCTCCACAACCGCTTTTACCCCCCTCCCTTCTATCTTGTTGTTTTGGGGAATTTTTAGATGATATTCGTATTTTTCATCACCATGTTTGGTCATAGTTTTTACACGTTTCTATTGTTTTTGTTACAAATTTTTCATACTTGTAAGCTCTTTGAAAAGCATTACTTTTTTCTCTCAGAGTGGATAATGTGTCCACATACTCATATTAGCATGTTCTTTCTTCAGATTTGATCAAACATATTAAATGGGAAAGATCCGACCTTAAACTAAACTTTGAAACAACATATTTCTCTTTACTATGATGAAAAAAGACCATTTACCCATTACCCGGCATTAGTATTCTTATTTTATTGAGTTGGGTACAAAATTTGATCATCTCTATTTCCTCCATTTCCCTCTTTTCCTTGACCTTGTACCAACTAGAAAATAAGCTCCATCCGTTAGGGTGTCAACTTCATTTTTAAAGCCACATGGTGCATACACTCATTACCAAGGTTTACCCGAGTTGCATCTGGTTGCCCGTTCTCGTAATTTGGATCTCCTTGTGTTGTAAGATAAACACGTTGCTAGAACTTGATATATGCTTTTGCTATGAGTCATTTATGGTATAGAAAACCTTGTGGCGCCACTTCGAACGTTAGAATTTGGTCACTAGGCTACACATTAGGCTTTGACAAATCATATTGTTTTTCACTGGATCTAGTGATCTATATTTTTGAAGGCATTTAATAACTTCACATTGTAGTGGTTTTTGAAACTCAATATCTTAACTTTTTGCTTGATATTAAGGTTTCTAAAACCTTTAAGCGAGGCATATAATTGGTTTGTAAATCGTAAAATTTGGCTAGTATGGTCTATTTTCCTTAAATTAGTTCATTTTCAACAACACTATCTCATTCCCTGCCATGTACCTTGGGATATAATATTATAATGTATATGGGTTGATGGAGATGCCGACTGTGCCACATCCCTTAGTTACTATGTCTGGGGTTTCACAGGGGATAAGTTAATGATGTAATTTATTGAGGAGAGGCGAGCTGTGGTACACATCCTGAGCTTACATCTTATTGTGTCATTCATTTATGATTTATTATGCTTAGTAGGTCGGCGCCTCATATGGCCATAACTGTTAAAAGATGGTTATATATAGGTGTTGAAAAGTTTTTGTAGTAGTCTGGATTCATATTGGAAGTCTTCGGAGTGTTATGGTTTGTAATGGTTTGGAGGTTACCCCCTCGAAGTGTTATTGAGGTGTGCCCCCTCAAGTGAAAGCCTTTATAATGAGAACTTTTCATCATTTATCTATATTTTGGTGTTCTTTCATGTAGTTTATTTATATGGTCGAGTTTATACAAGTAGTATACTTACGAAGTGTGTATCAAGCACGATTTGGCCAAAATTAGGGCAAAAGGCAAGATCAAGTATCGTTGGTTTGTTGTTTCGTGATATCTTGAAGAAGTAGGTGGCAATTTGTTTTCCCGGCAATTTTGTGCAATGGGCATAATTTGGAAAACACTCTAAGTCAGAAGATCTGAAAAATTAAGCTCCATTGATCTGTTTTGCGGATGTTATGGGGCGTTTTAGGTTTTTCATAAATTCACTTTAGATAGTAGGAAGAAAATTGTAGTGTTTTTTTTAGAAAATGTATATGTTCGAAAGGCGTCTTGAAATTTTAGTTAGGGTTTGTTTCTTTGTGTTTTTAATCCATTCTGCTGAAATATTTTAGAATTCTGAAACCATGGGGGCGTTTTTGTGGTAACATGGGTATTGGGATGTGTCAAGCGTTTTTTTGAGATAGATGGCAGTGATTGATGCTAGAGAAATATGGGTGAATAAATATTCAGGGAATCAATTCTCGTCAAAACCAGTAGATGTTTTTGGTTATGGTGGGCTTCCCAAAAATGGTGGTTTGATTAGTGGCCCTAAACATGGTTCTTTTCTAAGTTAACAGGCAAGTCTATTGGGTCTTTTCATGGTAACTTAACAATTTTCATTGTGGTACAGGTGTTTGTGGCGGTGGGTCGGTGTGTGCATTACTTGAGGGTAGAAGAAAGAAGGGGGAGCCGAAGCAAAGGTGGATCTTTTACAAAATGTAATAAAGGAAACAGACAGAGAAGAAAAGAAGAATCGAAGGGCAGAAAGCGACACAGAAGAAGAAGAAGATTTTATGATAAGCTGCTAGCACACAGATAGATTTCAATATGGAGGTGGACTTGAAGACAACTGGGCGACCATGTGGCACAACTAACTGTAAAGCACATCTCTCATATGGGCCTAGGCTATCTTATAGTTCGTTGCGTACAAAACCATAGCATCCACAAGGACGCTGGTATCAAACTCTACAGGGGCCGGGCATTAATAGTAGATACACATCACGCTGGTGGAAGATACAGGAGATGCAGGGGGGGACCTATGTGGTATCAGACCATCCCGCTTACGAGGTAACGTAATGAAGTGGATATCACCTAATTAACGGGGGACAGGTAGTATATATTTGATGGATGTTCTTGGCCGACCATTGGGTACACTCACCCTATCTAGTAGTCAGGCATGGAGGAGGGACAACTCGCGCCCTGGGAGGCTTGGTGCCTCACGGGGAATGTCCTTTGCAGGTGAGCCATGTGTCAGGTGTAACAATATAGTAGACCAAATCTATGAAAGGATAGCAAGGGCAAGGAAGGTGGTGGGTATAACCTCTAACATTAAGAAAGGGATGGTTAAAGGAACCTGAAATCACGTTGGTCGTGTGCAACGATAGTACACACTCACTATCGTACGTCGGGGGAGTACTGTGAATAAAGAGTCTAATTAGAGATGGGCTGGGACCCAAAGCTCCACCAGAAACAGAAGACAAGGGAGGAGAGGTGAGGCAACTACAAAACAGGAACCGAGGTAAAGGTGGGTGACAGTGTCCATGGAATTACCAGACTCGAACATCGAAAGGGGGCGACGGACAGGGACCAATCGAAAGATAATCCACAGCTGGACATAGAACAGCTGTATACGTATGGAAACTCCGTCTATAGGTTCAGTCCTCCGATGAGAGCGGGCTCGCAAGCAACGCGATGGAGTAAATGAGCGAGGGCAGCTCGGCAGTACCCCAGAGGGTGAGTAGTGGCAGTTTCCCAGTTCTCGTGGAGTAGATACAACGGATACAACGTGGAGTAGTGAGTATGTAGTCAGCACTGCGACTGAGGAGGCAAAATCGAAAGTGAAAGGCAGCGCAGAACGGAGGGAAGGGAGGGTCGTGGCGGAGGATAGGAGAGTACAGCCAAAATATGTAGACTGGCCGTGGTGACACAAAAGTGGTGGGGAGAAAAGAAAACAGCTACGACGCACAAGAAGTAAACAGGAAGGAGCAAAGCAAGTGCAATCTGAGGACGGTAGTGGACAGTAAGAGTAAAGTTGTAGGACGACGGAGTCAAGGGATACAGTACGAAGAAGTGATTTCTCTGCGAAGACGCAGGTTTAGTCACCTGATTATTAGGTACCCTTGTATGTGGCTATCACGTGTGGGGAGGACGGAAGAGAGACTTAATGAGGTCAGAAGCGGTTCTGAGAAACAAAAAGAAGATTCTAACAGCGGAAAGTTGTGGTCACCATCAAAGAGGTGGCGACCAACAAAAGGGATAGGAGAAGCCATACAACACTGAAGAGAAAGTGAGTATTGCTAAAGGGGAGAAAAGTGAAGAAAGTGAAACCAACGCGTGATGGACACAAGGCCAATTGAGGAGTAACGATGTTAAACACAATGGCGGGCCGTGTGAGGCGACAACGCTAGAGTGAAAAAGCGAGGGGACACGAGAAGAAGGGAAGGTGGAAGAACGATGGTGGTGAGACGAAGAATGCGAAAATAGTGAAAGAGTCGATGCATGCAAACAAGGTCAAGAAGGTGGATAAGAAAGACGAAGAAAAAAAAATAGGACAGGGGAGGAGGGAGGAGACAAAAGAGTATGGAGGAACAGAAAATGGGAAACAGGAAACGAAAAGGAGGGGAGAGGCCGAAAGCCAAGTGCTTCCAGATAAAGATGTTGGAGTGAAGACAAAGCAGGGGAAGAGAAAGAGGCAAAGGAAGGGAGAGAAAACCGTAGCAGGGAAAGAAGGAGGGTGTCAGAAGGCCAGCCGGAGAGCAGGGGTAACGGGTAAGCGGAAAAAGACGTAGGCCCCGACACCACGCCCGGGGGAACGGGGAAGAGGATGCAAGAGAAACAGACGGAAGGAGAAGGAAGAGAAGAGGAGAGCTGAGGAGAAGGAGAAACGCGTAAGACGACGGGGGGGAGGACAAAGAACGGGTGACAACCAGACACACGAGGCAAGCAGCGAATAACGGCAACTATCCGGGACCACCACTCCAAAATTATCAACAAAAGTGCACTCTGACAAGGAAGTGCAAACCCAAACTCCTTCACTTTGCTGATACAATGGAAACTCCACTGAGCTATGGGTGAGCTCCCAAAATTGAGGAAAACCTACATCGGGTTGTTTTCCCTAGGTTGATCACCTAAACTAATTCTCTAACTAGGGTTGAAAGAAGATAATAAATAGAAACTTGATAAAGGCATGCAAATAGGTGATACACAAGCTTTTGGGACCTATGATTGCACAAAACACACTTAATTGACTGCAAAAGGACTTGAATAACATTCACTTCAAGTTGTTGTTTGAATGAATTTTACACTCAGAAAAGAGCATTGATATACACTTAAATGACCTGCAAAACTTATAAAATAGCTTAATGGAGATTTTAGGAGGTTATGAGCGATGACAAAGTAAAGAGATTATTCAGCTAAAACATATAACAAATTCATGTAACAAAATTCACAAAGCTTCAATTTGAAGAAAACAATATTTATATTGCTTCAATAAGGTGCACAAGTACAAAATTCAAAATAACAAGTGTGTAGAATGAATAAATCCCCACCACAAGCTTGCACAAGCAAGGTATATATAACAAAAGTTATCCCCCCTGAACTCTAAAAATAGCTCATCCTAAAATTGACAAGTTAGCTAATTGGAGATAAATCCAATTTTAGTCATTTCATGTACAATTTTAATCCTTTTTTATAAATAAATACAATTTTCCTAATAATAAGAAAGTAAAATTGGTTGCATGGTCTATTCTCCTCCAAGTTTTACTTGTGTCAACCAAATTTGAATTAATTAAGTCAAAACTCCAATTTAACAAATATTGAGGTAAACGTACAGTTGGTTTGCAAATATTATGGTAAAAGTGGAAATTTGTCTTATCTGCAAAGTTATTTTTTGGCATGCATGGCTGATAATTATTGGCCCCCTTTTTGATTGATTTAGCACATGCATGTTTAAAGTGATTATGGCTTGTCTTGACTTTGGAATTACACCCCCATGCAATTAATTGATAATGATTCAAACATGACATGCGAAAAAAAGGGTAAAGTAAGCTCTCTCTCTCTCTCTCCATGTCTCCCTCTACCTCCCCTTCTCTCTCTCCCCCTCTTGCTCTCTTCCCCTCCCCATCTCCTTCTCCCCCCTTCCCCTTTGCACTCCCCCTCTCTCACCCGTCCCCCCCTCCCCCTCTCTCGAGCCCCCTCTCCCTCTCTCTCGCCCCCCCCTCTCTCCCCCTATCATGCCCGCCTCTCTATCCTCTCTCTCTCTTGCTCACTCTCTCTCCCCCTCCCCCTCCCCCTCTCCCTCTCTTCCTATCTCCCCATCTCTCACACCCTCTCCCTCCCCCTCTCCCCTCTCTTCCTATCTCTCCCTTCTTCTCCCCCCCCTCTCTCGCCCCCTCTACCGTCCTCCCTTCCCTTCTTCTATCACCCTCTCCATCGCCCCCCCTCCCCCCCCCTTGCTCCATCCCTCGCGACCCCTCCCCATCTGCCTCTCTCTCCCCCTTCCCCTCACCCCTCTCCCCTCCTCCCCGCTTCTCACCCCTCCCCCTGCCCTCTCCCTCTATCCCGACTCTCTCGCACTCTTACCTCCCCCTCTCGCTCATACCCACTCCCCATATTCTTCTCCCTCCCCTTCCCCCCCTCTCTCTCTCTCTCCCGCCCTCTCTCTCTCTCTCTTGCTCTATCCCTCTCACCCTCCCCCTTGCGCTCCGTCCCTCCCTCTCCCTCTCTCCCTCTTTGTCGCTCTCCCCCTCCCCCCTCTCTCTTCCCCTCCCCTCCCCCGGCTCTATACCAGCTCCCGCCCTTCCCCGTTCGCTCCCCCTCTCCCTCCTCCCTCCCTGTCTCCGTCAACCTTCTCCCCCCCTTCACCTTTTCACTTTCACTCACCCCGCTCACTCCCCTCTCCCTCGCTCTCTCCCCCTCCCCCGCGGTCGCTCATCACTCCTCATCCCTCCCCGTCTCTTCTTCTCCTTCTCCCTCCCCTTACCCCATGCTCCCTCCCTCTTTGTCACCCTCTCCCCCCTCTCGCTTGCCCCTCACTCCCTCCCTCCCTCTTCCTCTCCCTCTTTGTCATCCTCTCCCCACTCTTTGTCACCTTTTCCCCCACTCCCCTCTCCCTTCCAGCCCCTCAACCCTCTCCCGGTGCGTCTGGTCCGCTCCGCTCGTGGTGGCGTGTCCACTGCGTCAAGGTCAAACTCCACAGAATAAAGCCCTCGCCTCTCGCCCCTCTTTGGCACACCGTCCCCCTATCTCTCGTCGTCTCCCTCCCCCTATCCCTCTCTCTCTCCTCTCTCCTCCCCCCCCCATCTCCTCCCTCCACTTCCCCCTCACACTCCCTCCCTATCTCCTTTGTTGCCCTCTCCCACCTCTCGCTCGCCCACTCCCCCTCTCTCTATCTCTCTCTCCCTTCTCCCCCTCCCCCTCTACCTCTCTCTTTGTCCCCCTCCCCGACTCCTCACTCTCCTGCTCTCTCTATGCCTCCTCATCTCCCTCTCCCTCTCTCCTGCTCTCTCTCTCTCTCTCTCTCCCTCCCCCTCGCACTCCCTCCCTTTTATCTCCCTCTCCCTCTTTATCACCCTATCCACCTATGCTTACCTCTCCTCCCCTCTCTCATCTCACCCCCCTCGTCTCGGAAGGGCGGGGCCCCTCGCTCCTCCCTCCGCCTCCCTCCCCCTCCCCCTCTCTATCTCCCATCCCTCTCTTTCTCCTACTCTATCCCTCTCCCCCTCCCCCTCGCACTCCCGCCCCTCCCTCCCTCTCCAATCTCTCCCTCTTTGTCACCCCCACTTTGCGCTCTCCCCCTCGCCCCCCTGCGGCCTTCCCGGGGCGGGGGTCCCCAACCGTCATCAAATCGCACGCGAGCGGTCGTGGTGGTCGCTCTGGGTCCCCTCCCCCTCTCTCCCTCCCCTCCCCCTCCGTCACCTTCCCTCCCCCCTTCCCCTTTTCATTCCCCCCTCTCCCTCTCCCTCCCCCTCTTCCTCTCTCTCTCCCCTCCCCCTCTCGCTCTCTCCCACTCCTCGTCTCCTTCTCCCTCCCCTTCCCCCTCATGCTACCTCCCTTCCTCCCTCTTTGTCGCCCTCTCCCCCCTCTCACTCGCCCTTCACTCCCTCCCTCCCTCTCTCTCTTTGTCACCCTCTCCCCACTCTTTGTCGCCTTCTTCCTCCCCCTCTCCCTCCCCCTCTCTCCCTATCTCTCCCCCTCTCTCACGCCCTCTCCCTCTCTCCCTCTTTATCACCCTCTCCCCCTCTCTCTCTCGTCGTCTCCCTCCCCTCTCTCTATCTCTCGCCCTCCCCCTCTACCTCTTCGCTTGTCCCCCCGTCACCCGGACCCCTCGCTCTTCGTGCTCTCTCTAATCCCTCCGCGTCTCCCTCTCCCGCGTCGCTGCTCTCGCTCTCTCCCCTCCCCCCCTCCCTCTCCCTATCCCTCTCCCTCTCTCCCCCTATCCCTCTTCCTCTCCCTACCTCTCTCCCCCTACCCCTCTCTTCCTCTCCCTCCCCTCTCTCTTTCTCTCCCTCCCTCCCCCTCCTTTACACCCTCCGCCTCCCACTTTCTCTCCCTCTCCCTCCCTCTTGCTCTCCCTCCGCACTCTCTCGCCCTATCCTTCCCCCTCCACGCTCCCCCACTCTCTCTCTCCCACTCTCCCCCTCCCGCCCTTCCCCATCTCCCTCCCCATCCCTCGCTCTCCCTCTCCCTCTCCCTTCTCCCTCTCTTTGTCCCACTCCCTCCCCCTCCCTATCCTTCCACCTCCTTCATGCCCACTCTCTCTCCCTCTTTCTTCCGCTCCCCCTCCCACTCTCTCCCTCCCCCTCTCCCTCTCTTTTTCCTGCGCTACCTCCCCCTCCCTCTCCCTCCCACACCCCGACATCCCTCCCTCTCTCCCCTTCCCTCTCTGACTCCCTCCCCTCTCTCTCTCTCTCCCTCTCTCTTTCTTTATCTCTCCCACACCCTCTCCCCTCCCTCTCTATCCTTCCACCATGCCCACTCTCTCTCTCCCACTTTCTTCCGCTCCCCCTCCCACTCTCCCTCTTTTTCACGCTCCCTCTCCCCCCTCCCCATCTCTCCCCCCTATCCCTCTCCCTCTCGTTCTTCCTCTCCCTCTCCCTCCCCACTCTCTCCTCACTATCCCTCCCCCTCCCTCTCACACCACTCCGCCTCCCCTATATCTCTCTCTCCCCCACTCTCTCCCTTTCTCTACGCTTCCGCATCTACCTCACCTATCCCTCCCCCCCCTTCACGCCCTCCCCCTGTCACTCTCCCACTCTCTCTCCCTCTCCCTCCCTCTCGCTCTCGCTCCCCACTCTCTCGCCCTATCCCTCCCCCTCCTTCACACTCTCCCACTCCCTCTCTCCCCCTCTCTCTCTCCCTCCATATCTCCCTCCCCTTCACTCTCAATCTCCCTATCCCTCCCTCTCTCTCCCCCTCTCTCATGCACTCCCCCTCCCCCCTCCCACTCCCTCTCCCACTCTCTCCCTCTCCCTCCGCCCTCATCTCTCCCCTCTCTATGTCCTCTCCCTCCCCCTCCCTGATCTCTCCCTCTCTCGCTCCCCTCTACCCCTCTCTGACTCTGTCTCCCCCTCTCCCTCTCCTCCCTCTTTTCACTCTCCCTCTCTATCTCTCCTCCCTCCCCCTCTCTCCCTCTCCCTCTCCTCTCTCCCCCTCTCTCTCTCCCTATCCCTCTCCCTCCCTCTCCCCCTCTCTCACCCTATCCCTCCCCCTCCTCACTCCCCCTCTCCCTCTCCCCCTCTCTCTCTCCCTCCCTCCCCCCCTCTTTCCACCTCTCCCCTCACTCTCCACTCTCGCTCTCCCCTCTCCACTCTCTGCTCAGCCTCTCCCTCCCCCTCTCTCATCCCTATCCCCCTCCCTCTATCTCGCTCTGCCCCACTCCCTCTCCTCCCCTCTCCCTCTCCCTCTCTCATTCACCCCCTCTCCCACTCCCTCTCCCTCCCTCTCCCTCTCCCTCTCTCTTACCCTCTCTCCCTCGCCTCTATCCCTCTCCCCTCCATGCCCTCGCCCTCCCCCTCTCGCGCCCTCCCTCGCTCCTCTCCCCCGACTCCTTCTCGCCCTATCCCTCCCCCTCATTCATGCTCCCCCTCTCCCTCTCCCTCTCCCTCTCCCCTCTCCCTCTCCCCTCTCTCTCCCCCTCTCTCCCTCCCTATCTCTCCCCCTATCCCTCTGCCTCCCTCTCCCTCCCCACTCTCTCGCCCTATTCCTCCCCCTCCCCCTCTATATCTCCCTCTCCTCTCCTGCTCTCTCTCTCCCTATCTCTCCCCCTCATTCCCTATCTCCTCTCCCCTCCCCCTCTCTCCTCTATCTCTCCCCCTCTCCCTCTCCTCTCCCCCTACGCTCTCCTCCCTCTCTCTCCAATCTCCCTATCTCTTTCCCCTATCCCTACACTCCCCCTCTCCCTCCTCTCCCTCTCTCGCCCTATTCCTCCTACCTCCCTCCCCTCTCGCTCTTTCCCCGCTCCCCCACCCTCTCCTCTCTTCCCTCCTCTCTCCCCCCTTCCCCCTCTCCCTCTTAATCTCCCTATCTCCCCTTCTATATCTCTCCCCCTCTCTCACCCTCCCACTATCTCTCTCACCCTCCTCTCACTCCCTCTCCCCTCTCTCTCTTTCTCTCGCTCCCCCTCTCTCTCTCTCTCCCTCCCTCTCCCTCTCCCTCCTTATCTCTCTCCCTCCCTCTCGCCCTATCCCTCCCTCTCTCTCCTCACTCCCACTCTCTCCCTCTCCCTCTCCCTCTCCCCCTATCTCCCTCCCTCTCTCCCTCTCTCTCCCTTCTCCCTCTCACCCCCTTCCCTCCTCTATCTCCCCCCTCTCCCTCCCCTGTCCCTCCCCTCCACCTCGCCTTTGCCCTCTCCCCATCCCCCTCTATTCTCCCTCCTCCCTCCCATCTCTCTCCCTCTCCCCCTCTCCCTCTTCTCCCTCTCTCTCCCTAACCCATCCCTCCTCTCTCCCTCTTCCTCCCCTCTCTCCCCTTCTCTCGCCCTCTACCCCCTCTCCCCTCTCTCCCCCTCCCCCTCTCTCTCTGTCTCTCTCTCATTCTCAATCTCCCTATCTCTCCCCCCTCTCCCTCCCTTTATCTCCCCCTCTCGCTATCCATCTCTCTCACCCCTCTCTCCCCCTCTCGCCTCCCACCTCTCCCTCTCCCTCTCCTTATTTCTCCCTCTCCCTCTCCTACCCACTCTCCCTCCCCCTCTCTCTCCTGTCGCCTCTCCTCTCCCTCTTTCTCTCTCCTCTCCCTCTCTCTCCCTCCCTCTCCCTCCCCCTCCCCACTCTCCCCCTATCACTCTCCCTCCCTCTCGTCATCTCCCACCCCTTCTCCGCTCTCAATCCCTCTCCCCTCCCCTCTCTTGCTCTCCCTCCCTCTCCCTCCCTCCCCCTCCCCCTCTCCCTCCCTCTCTCCCTCTCTCCCTATCCCTATCCCTCTCCCTCCCTCTTTCTCTTGCTCCCCCTCCCACTCTCTTTCTCCCTCTCCCTCTCTATCTCTCCTCTCCCTCTCCCTCCCACACTCTCCTCTCCCTCCCCCTCACCATTCAATCTCCCTATTCTCCCCCTCCCCCTCCCCACTTTCTCCCTCTCCCCCTCCTTCTCCCTATGCCCTCTCCCACCCTCTCCCTCTCCCTCCCGCCCCCCCACCTCCCTCTCTCTGCTCTTCCCACCTGCTCTCTCCCCTCTCTTGCTCTCCCTCCCCACTCTCTCACCCTATCCCTCCCCCTCATTCACACTCTCTCTCCCTCTCTCTCCCACTCTCTCTCCCTCTCCCTCTCTTTCCCCCTCTCCCCCTCTCCATCTCCATCTCCCTCTCTCTCTCTCCCCTCTCCCCTCTATCCCCTCTCTCCCCTCCCTCTATCCCCCTCTCATCCTCTCCCTCTCCCTCTCCTACTCTCTCCCCTTCTCCCTCCCTCTCCCTCTTTGTCGCTCTCTCCACCCTCTCTTGCCCTCTCCCTCCCCCTCTCTCTATCTCAACCCCTCCCTGTCCCTCCCTCTGCCTCATCTCCTTCTCCCTCCCCTTTCCCCCTCACGCTCCTTCCCTCTCTTCCCACTCTCTCCCTCTCCCTCTGCCTCTCCTCCTCCCCGTCTCTCTGTCTCTCTTCCCCTTCCCCTTTGTGCTTCCTCCCTCTCCACTCTCTCCCTCCCCCTCCCATCTCATGCCTCCCTATCTCTCTATCTGTCCCCACTCCTCGCTCTCCTCTCTACATCTCCTATCCCTCCCCATCTCTCACCTCCCTCCTCTCCCTCCTCTCTCTCTATCCTTTGCTCCCCTCCCTCTCTCCCTCCCCCTCGTCTTCCCTCCCCCTCTCCCTCTCTCTCTCCCTCGCTCTCCCTCACCACTCTCTCGCCCTATCCCTCCCCCTCCCTCACGCTCTCCCACTCCCTCTCCCCCCTCTCCTCTCCCTCTTGCTCTCTTTCTCACCCTTCCCTCTCCCCTCTTCTCCCTCTCTCCTCTCTCCTATCCTCTCCCTCTCCTCCCTCTCCTCTCCTCCCTCTTGCTCTCTCCCCTCTCCCCCTCTCCCTCCCCCTCCCTCTCTCCCTCTCCCTCGCACTCCCTATCTCTCCCTCTCTCTCCTCTCCCCTCTCCTCTCCCTCCTCTCTCCTCTCCCTCTCCCTCTCCCTCTCGCGTCTCCTCTCTCTCCCTTACTCTCTTTCGCCTCTCAGTTCCGTATCTCCCTCCCCCTCCCTCTCACACTCCCTCTCCCCCTCCCTCTCCTTTCTCCCTCTTCTCTCCCTCCTCCCTTCTGCCCTCATCTCTCTCCCTCTCCCTCTCCCTCTCTCTCTCCATCTCCCTCTCTCTCCCTCTCCCTCTGTCCCCTCTCCTACCCCCGTCTCCCTCCCACTCTCCCTCTCAACCTCCCTCCCCTCTCCCTCACCCTCACCCCCATCCCTCGCTCTCCCTCTCTCCCTCCCCTCTCCCTCTCCCTCCCTCTCCCTTCTCCCTCTCATCCACACTCCCTCTCTCCCTCCTCATGCCCCCCCTCTCCCTCCCTCTCCCTCCCTCTCCCTCCCTCCACCTCTCCCTCCCTCCCTCCACTCCCCCTCCCTCTCCTCCCCTCCCCCTCTCACCCTATCCCTCCCTCTCTCACTCCCTCCCACTCCCCTCTCCCTCTCTCCCTCTTCCTCCCTCTCGCTCCCCCTCTCACCCTCTCCTCTCCCTCCCTCCTCCTCTCACCCTCCTCCCTCTCCCTCTCTCTCATCTCTCCCCCTCCCCTCTCCCTCTCTCTCTTCCTTTCACCCCTCTCCCCTCTATCTCTCCCCCTCCCCTCTTTCCTCTCCCTCCCCTCTCGCTCCTCTCCCTCCCTCTCCTTCATGCCCCTCCTCCCCTCTCTTTCCCTCCTATCTCTCCCCCTCTTTCCCCTCCCTCCCTCTCCCTCTCCCTCTCCCTCTTCTCTCCTTCCCTCTCTCTCCTCCCTATCCCTCCCCCTCCCTCTCTCCCCTCCTCGCTCTCTCCGCTCCTTCTCCCTACCCTCTCCCTCCCTACCTCTCCCTCCCTCTCCCCTCTCCTCTCCCTCTCCCTCTCTCCCTCCCCCTCTCCCTCTCTCTCTCCCTCCCCCTCCCCTCTCTCCCCCTCCCCCCTCTCTCCCTCCCTCTCTCTCTCCCCCTCCCACCCCTCTCTCCCTCTCTCTCCCCTCCCCTCCCACTCTCTCTCCCCTACTCCCTCTCTCTCCTCTCCCTCTCACTCTCTCTCCTCCCTCCCCCTCCCCCTATCCCTCTCCTCTCTCTCTCCTCTCCCTCCCCTCCCCCTCTCTATCCCTCCCCCCCTCATTCCCTCTCCCTCTCCCTCCCTCCCTCTCCCTCCCCCTCTCCCCTCTCTCCCTCTCCCTCTCCCCCTCCTCTCCTCTCCCTCCTCCTCCCCTCTCTTCGCCCTTCCCCGCTCTCCCTCTCTCCCTCCCCACTCTCCCTCTCCCTCTCTCCTCCCTCCCCCTCCCTCTCTCTCCCTCCCCCTCTCCCTCTCTCTCCTGCTCTCCCTCCCCCTCTCCTCGTCCTATCCCTCCCTCTCCCCTTCTCCCTCTCCCTCCCTCCTCTCCCTCTCTATCCCTCTCGCCCTCCCCTATCTCTCCCCCTCTCCTCTCCCTCTCCCTCTCTCCCTCCCTCTCATCCCCCTCTCCCTCTCCCTCCCTCCCTCTCTCTCCCCTCCCCTCTCCCTCACCCTCTCCCTCACCCTCTCCCTCTCCTCCCTCTCTCTCCCTCTCTCCCGCTCCCTCTCCCTCTCTCTCCCTCTCTTGCTCCCTCCCTCTCCTCTCCCTCCCACTCCCTCTCCCTCTTTCACGCCCTCCCCTCCTCCACTCGCCTCCCTCCCCCTCTCCCCCTCTCCGCTCTCCCTCCCCCTCCTCCCCCTATCCACCTCCCTCTCGCTCTCCTCTCCCCTCTCCCTCTCTTTCCCCTCTCCCTCTCTCCCCTCCCCCTCCCTCTCCTCCCTCCCTCTCCCCTCTCTCTCCCTCTCCCTCCCTCTCACCCTCTCTCTCTCCTCTCCCTCTCCTCCCTCCCTCCCCTCTCCCTTTCCTCTCTCTCTCTCCCCCCCCCTCTCTCCCCCTCTCCCCCCTCCTCTCTCCTCCCTCCCTCTCTCTCTCTCCCCCTACCTCTCCCCTCTCCCTCCCTCTCTTTCTCCCACTCCCTCTCCTCTCCCTCCCTCTCCTTCTCTTACTCCCCCTCTCCCCCTCTCCCCCCTCTCTCCCTCCCTCTCCCCTCTCCCTTCCCCTCTCTCCCTCCCCCCCTCTCCCCCTCCCTCTCTCCCTCTCTCTCTGTTCCTCTCTCCTCCCTCTCCCCTCTCTCTCCCTCTCCCACTTACCTGTTCCCTCTCCCTCCCCCTCTCTCCCCCTCTCTCTCCCTCCCTCTCCCCCTCCCTCTCTCCTCTCCTCCTCTCCCTTCACTCTCTCTCTCCCCCCTCTCTCTCCCTCTCTTGCCTCTCCTCTCCCTCTCTCTATCCCACTCTCCCTCTCCCTCCCCCTCTCTCTCACCCTCTCCCCCTCCCTCTCCTCTCCCTCTCTCCCCTCTCCTCCCCCCCCTCTCTCACTCCTTCTCCCTCCCACTCTCTCTCTCCCTCTCTCCCTATCTCTCCCCCTCCCCTCTCCCCCTCCTCTCCCTCTCTATCCTCCCTCTCCCTCCCTCTCTCTCCCACTATCTCTCCCCCTCCCTCCCTCTCCCTCATCCCTCTCCCTCTCTCTCTCCCTCTCCCCTCTATCCTCCTCTCCCTCTCGCTCTCCCTCCCTCTCTCTCTTCACTACCGCTCTCCCCCTCCCTCACTCTCCTCTCCCTCTCCCCTCTCTCTCCCTCCCTCCTCTATCTCCCTCCCCTCCCACCTCCCCTCTCCCACTCCCCCTCCCCACTCTCCCTCTCCTCCCTCCCCTCCCTCCCATCTCCCTCCCCTCCCTCCTCTCTCGCTCTCCCTCCCCCCTCTCCCTCTCCCTCTCCCCTAACCCTCTCCCCCCTCTCTCCCCTCCCCCTCCCATCCCTCCTCTCTCCCCTCTCCTCTCTCTCTCCCTCCCTCCCTCTCCCTCCCCACTCTCACATCCACTCCCTCCCCCTCTCCCTCCCTCCCTCTCTCCCCTATCCCTCCCCCTCCTCTCCCTCTCCCTCCCCCTCTCCTCTCCCTCTCTTCCTCCCCTCCCCCTCTCCACTCTCACCTCTCTTTCCCCCCCTCCCCTCCCTCTCCTAGCCTCCGCTCTCCCCTCTCTCTCTCTCCTTTCTCTCTCGCCCTCTCCCTCCCCCTACTCTCTCCCCTCTCCTCTCCCTCTTTCCTCTCCCTCTCCCCTCCCTCTCCTTCTCCCTCTCTCCCCCTCCCTCTCTACCCACTCCCTCTCTCCCTCTCCCTCTCCCCTCGCCCTTCTCTCCCTCTCCCACTCCCCCTCTCCCTCCATCTCCACCCCCACTCTCTCTCTCTCCCCCTCCCTCCTCATCTCCTCCCATCTCCCTCCCTCTCTCCCGGCCCTTCCCACTTCCTCTCTCCCTCCCTATCTCCCCTCTCTCTCCCTAACTCCCCAAACTCTCATCTCCCAAGTCATCAAACATTCCCTCCCCATATTTATATAAGATAAGCTCTCTCCCTCTCTTTGCCTTCTCTCTCTAACATGTTATTCTCATAGGGAAACTCTATCATCATGATATATATATATATACTCCTTATAAGGCATTTCTAAATATTCAAACATGCAAATATAACATTGAAAAGATCCTCATCCCCTCTCAAATCTCCTCCTTCTCCCTGCAATATCTCATGTGTAATAAAAATCTTAATTCTATTTAAATAAATAACCTCTCCCTCATCCCCCATTCAAATCCCTAACCCTGTTGTTATAAAGCATTCTCTAACATTTAAACATGCTATCCCCCTTACCAAGCAAATATTTATATAACATAGAATAGTCTCCCTAACCCTCATGTGTATAATAAATTACTCATTAAACAAATAAAAAACCAAACATGTTATTTAAGAAAATAAATGAGACCTTCTAGCATACAATATATCCATCTCTCTAAAAATATTATTTTGAAATCGCTAACATTTTTAAGAATGTCATCTAACATTCAAATCTAACAATCTATTATGTGAACATTTAAACATATATTTTCACAAATAAGCAAATATTTATCTCCCCATAGAATAGTTTGCCTTGCAAATCATATGTATACTCCCCTTATTCCTCATGCAAACCAAACATTGCCATTATGACCTCTCCCTATAAGACAATCCTAATATTAAAATAAATAAATAAGGCATTTCTAATTTCATGCTAATGTTCAATAAAATTATTTTTTTGAAAAATAATCATAACATTGAACAATCATATGAACTTAAATATTTTAATAATCATTTCAATTTTAAAGCAACAAAACATTAAAAAAATACTTTTACATCAATTGTAAAACACACACACCATCCCTTCAAGCTTTAAGGGCTTATAACCCCAATAAAAAAATATTAACAATTAACAACTTTGATGACACCAACATTAAAGCCCAACTCAAGATTTAGCTCTTAAAACCTTACATAAACTAAACTTAATGTGAAGGTCCATTTACCGTCCTATCATTTTCTATCAATCAGCAATTTGGAAAATATTTTGGATCATCTCAATGTTCCAAATTCAAATAAATTCAAACATATTTCTTTTTCTAATCATATGAAATATTTCTTTCCACGCATAAATACTTCTACATCAATTTTAAAACACACAAATGCATATATAATTTGATTAAAAAATAGTTAAATCTATGATTGAAACGATACAGGGATTAACAGCTTTGATGACACCAACATTAAAGCCCAGCCCAAGATCTAGCTCTTAAAACACCTTACAAAAACTAAAATTAATGTGAAGGTCCATTTACATTCAAGTCGTCCTGTCATTTTCTATCAATCAACAATTTGAAAAATATTTTGGATCGTCTCAATGTTCCAAATTCAAAGATATTCCATTTTCTAATCATATGAAATAATTCTTTCCACAAATAAGTACTTCTACATTGACAATTTACATATTCAAAAAAACATAATAACATATTAACAAGCATATTTTAATAATCATGATAACTAAATGATGTCATCTCAAGTATATTATAATTAATTTTAAAGCTACAAAACATAAGAAAATTACTTCTACATCAATTTTAAAACACATACACAAAAGCATACAAACACATGAACCCTACAAAATGGCTATGGCCCTTGATAGACCATACTTTCAAACTTTAAAGGGCTTATAACCCCAATAAAAAATATTAATAGTCCATTTTTACAATCAAAAATAAATGATTGGAACGATACAAAAATTAACAGCTTTGATGACACCAACATTAAAGTCCAGCCCAAGATCTAGCTCTTAAACACCTTAAAAACTAAATTTACATGTGAAACACATTCAACCTTGTTTTAAGGTCCACTTAACTAACTGTCATTTTCTATCAATCAACAAGCATCAATGTTTTATAATAATCATGAAATAACTAAATGATGTCATCTGCCAATAAAAAGTATATTTTTATAATTAATTTTAAAGATACAAAACATAAGAAAATTACTTCTACATCAATTTTAAAACACATACACAAAAGCACACAAACACTGAACTCTTAAATGGCTATGGCCCTTGGTCATAGACCATACTTTCGAACTTTAAACACATTTTTGCCAATAAAAAATATTAACAGTCCATTTTTACAATCAAAAACAAATGATTGGAACGATACAGGAATTAACAGCTTTGATGACACCAACATTAAAGCCCAGCCCAAGATCTAGCTCTTAAACACCTTACAGAAACTAAACTTAATGTGAAACACATTTCAACCTTGTTTTAAGGTCCATTTACACTCCAGCCGTCCTGTCATTTTCTATCAATCAACAATTTGGAAAATATTTTGGATCATTTCAATGTTAGAATTATTTTCTAATCATATGAAATAATTCTTTCCACAAATAAGTACTCACATAAACACATCTTTTGCCAAGAATCACCCTTATTGAATGTCTGAACCAATCATTTGACACGTGATTTTATATATATAGAGAGAGAGAATGAAACGTACCTGGAAATCACCTCACAAAAATATGAAAAATTATCAACACAAAATAGAACGATACCAACCCAAATGATCCCAACCTTACGAAAAAAAAAGGAAGGAGAATGAGTGAAACGTACCTGGAAATCACCTCACAAAAATATGAAAAATTATCAACACAAAATAAAACAATACCAACAATAAAACAATCAAATGATCCCAACCTTACGAAAAAAAAGGAAGGAGAATGAGTGAAACGTACCTAGAAATCTCCTCACAAAAATATGAAAAATTATCAACACAAAATAGAACAAAACCAACCCAAATAATCCTAACCTTACAAAATAGCATGGCCATGTTTGACATAAAAATGAGAAAACAACAAACCAACCAATTATCACATGCAACAATTGACAACAATATGTGAATTTCCAATGAATTTCAAGATTCCACATAAATTATTTGAATCAAAAGAAAATTATCCCTAAAAAGAGAAAAAATCATCCATGTGAGTTTCAAAATTAATAGTCAACATTTAAGATAAGGAAAATAGATTCACAGTCAACAAGCCCCAGACAATTCTAATTGTTTGAATATGAGAATTCCAAGGGTAAACTTATTTTGCTGAAGTAACCATTTCACATTTTATTAACATATCTTTGTCAACCTGTTAGGAATGGGAATCATACTCATTATTTTACACTTAATAAATATGTTTTTCTCCAGTTTGACCCTTCCACACAGAGATGTATGCAGAAAGAAAAACAATGGGCTAATTAAATTGATGGTGCGACTCACCTGTATAACTATAATATCCAACACCGTCTCAAATTCCGTACAACTGCCATACTCCAGGCCCTGTAGGGAAATGAAAAACCATTCCAAAAATTTCAAGAGATTTCCCATTGTACTCATTATTTTACACTTAATAAATATGTTTTTCTCCACTTTGACCCTTCCACACATAGAGTTATCCAGAAATCAAAACAATAAAAGCATGGGCTAATCAAATTGATGGTGCGACTCACCTGTACAATTGTAATATACAACACCATACAATTCCATCTCGAATACCAGCAGCCATACTCCAGGCCCTGTAAGGAAATGAAGAACAATTCCAAAAAAGTCAAGAGATTTCCCACACTCTGATTATGTGTTGCAGAGCCATGAATGTCTTATTTTATTCACACAGCTGTGTCTGTTGTGTCTACCTGTTAGGAATGGGAATCATACTCATTATTTTACACTTAATAAATATGTTTTTCTCCAGTTTGACCCTTCCAAACAGAGAGGTATGCAGAAAGCAAAAGAATTAAAGCATGGGCTAATTACAATTGATGGAGCGACTCACCTATACAATTGTAATATACCATACAATTCTGTCTCAAATGCTGCCATACTCCAGGCCCTGTAAGGAAATGAAGAACAATTCCAAAAAATTCAAGAGATTTCCCACATGCTCTGATCATGTGGACAAGTTGTCATGAATGGGAATCATACCCATTAAGTTCTAAAGGAGGGACAAAAGGGCAATCAATCATATGTCTCTCCTTTTATAGCTTGCTTATATCTTTAGCAGAAACCATAAGAAAAGCCAATCATTCTGAGTATCAATTCCATACCCAGAAAGATCTTCAAAAGAGAAGAGTGATAAAAACAAGGGAAAAGTTCAAAAGGAAACAAAACAGGGTCCTTTATTTACCCATACAGATCCTCCATGGCCTGCTCAAAGCAAAACAGGGTCTTCGGCATAGACAAGTTGTAGAAAGGCATTAATTACATAATTTGTTTATGTTTCTTCCTTGTCCAAGAAACCCGAACATTGGAAGACATGGCACCAACTTTTGTTTCCTTTTGAAGATCCTCTCTATGTACACATACATGACCAAGACAACACACGACCTGACCTGACCTGCTCAAAGCAAAACACGAACATGACCAAGACAACACAGCTTTATGCAGCCAAGAAAGATAGGCAAGCTGGACACCGATTGGATACAAGGTAAAATAATCAGTTCGCATATAATTTGTTTGTGTTTCTTCCTTGTCAAAGCTAAACATTGGAAGACATGGCCAAGACACACAACGTTTGTTTCCTTTTGAACTTTTCCCTTATTCTCTATGTACACAGACAGATCCTGCATGACCTGCTCAAAGCAAAACACGAACATGACCAAGACAACAAAACTTTATGCAGCCAAGAAAGATAGGCAAGCTGGACACCAATTGGATACAAGGTAAAATAATCAGTTCGCATATATTTTGGTGCTAATCATGACTTTATACTCCAACTTTAATAAATCCTTGCCAATTTTGAGAAATCAACAATCAAACAAAACCAATAAATGAACACGGAAAAATAAACATCCCAAAAGTAAATTTCTATTTAAAGACAATTTATTTTCAAATGCAAAAGACAGACATTGGCCCAATCACTAGAAAGACAAAAGAAAACTATATCATTCCTTATCAAAGAGATCAAACATCCGTTATATCTGAAAAAACCTAACAGAATATTGTCGAAGTTCTCAACAGAAACATGAAATCTTTTCCACATACTAAATATCTTTTCCTTTCAAAGAGACCAAAGATACATTCACTTTGAAAAATCTTATGATGATTGTGTTGCAATTATTGAAAAATTAAAAAGCATCAAGCTGCCACCAAAACTTACTTCAGAATTCACCGCCTTGAATGTCCTGAACGTCAACAGCTATAAGACTACTCAGGCCATTCTTTTTGATGTATACCCTGTGAACTCACAGAAAATAAAGTACTAGGTTATTTGAAATAGGCTTAATACGTCAATAAAATAAAATAAAAGCAAAACCCTGCAAAACATGACCTATAGGCAAAAGAACCAAGCAAGTGAGACACTTCATGTACCAGATTCCATTACCAGACACCTAGAATAAATCTATAAATAAGACAACAAAGTTGATATACACTATGTATATGAAGTTATGTAGCTGAGCACAAGTGTCAATAGCTCAAGATCTAGGGCTAAAAAATATCAAAAATATGTATTTGAAAAGATATCAAAAATTTGTTCTGAAAAAATTGAAAAGATATCAAAGTTTGTATGGACAATTGATTCAATCACTTTATTTTAAGCAATACCCAAAAGTAGTCTTATTATTTAGCATCGTTGCTAAATCTGTACCTTCTTTATAATCATTTCTTAATAAGTTTAACATTTCAAAAAACAGTTGCGTATAAGGCATTGAGTCTGGACATTTCAAACACAGGAGATGTGACAGATTATTTAGAACATGAAAAAAAATATGTCATATAAAGTTAAGATATGTAATTGGGACACCGCAATGACCTAATTCAAACAAAATTTCAACACGGAAGCTCATGGTAATACATATCTTCATGAAAAGATCAATCAAAGCCTTGAGCATATATTTGCCTTTACTTGAAAACATAAAGGTTTTGTTAAAAGAACATCCCACGGAACAATTGAAAATTTAGCTCATGAAACCAAAGTGTTTGACATAATACAACTCAGAAATATAATTCTATGTCCAAGTAGGGAATGCAATCAACCCAAGTGTGCACAGATCATCAACAAGAAAACAAAAAACCTGTCACTCCAACAAGGAGGAGCCCTTTAAGGAATATTGTCAACCTACCCTTCAACTTTTGGATACTGAAAAATATTTATTACCACACCAATAAGTAATGAAAATGATATTGTACAGCAGCTCAACGTGGGAGTATGCAAGTAACCCAAGTGTGCACAGATAGTCAACAGGAAAACAATAACGAGCCCTTGAAGGAATATCATCAGCCTACTTGTCTATTAAGTAGTGAAAACGATATTGTACAGCTGCTCAATGTGGGAGTAGTAGGCACAATGAGGAGCTTACATGAGATGATCACAGAGACACAAAAACATAAGGCTGTGTCAAGCAAAAACAACTACGTTTACTTCTCCCTACTAATCCTCCTGGGATGAAGCTTCATCGGGTAGTTCCTCAATTTCTTGCTACAATGCAATCACATGCAGAAGTCAGTGTGAGAAGAAAAAAAAAGCCATCGAGGTTTAGTACGAGATTTGGAAGGCAAAAGATTTGTCCTTTCCTGGAATATCAAGCTCAGGCTATGGAGGCATGGTTTCTAGGTATGAAGAAATACTTGAAGAAAACCTGATTTGCTACCTTTAATCTGATTGGGAAAGCATGACTTTGGTGCAAGATAAATGTGAATTTCAAAAATATCAATGAAAAGAAGTTAACTTGCAATAAAATCTGCACATACATTAAGCAAAAACAATGTCTAAGAATTACTTTGAAATAAAAGGCAGTTTAACAGAATGTGAAAGTGCTTATGGAGCTGTTGAAACATGTGCCAGCATTTCTACATGATAAGAAGCTAAATATAAACTGTTTCTTTAAAAACCTTAATCATTTAAATGTAGATCTTGAAGCTTAAATCTTTAGGAGAAGCTGAGAGAAACACCAATCATTATGAGTATCATCAATTCTATATCAAAGGGACGAGAGGCCGAGAGATAAAACAGGGGAAAAGTTTGAAAGGAGACAAAGGGGTGACAACTGGCAAGTATTCTTCATATACAAAAAGAGATCCTTCATTCATAGCCTGCTCAAAGTACAAAAAACAGAGTATATCCACCATAGAAAAGCTGGAGAATATCCACACAAACTAACACTATTTGTACATGAAAAGAATCAGTTACAAGTATTGTTTGTGGGTACAAAGGTGGAAGTTCCTCCAAGACAGAACATCATTAAGTTCTCACACAAAGGCCAGTATGATCAAGTCGAAGCAGGAAGACATAATACTTCTAGTGACAAACTTTTAAATTGGTGCAATCAAGCCCTAAGGAAATTATTTCCTTAAAAGACAACTTAGAAGAATGTATATGCACCATAAGTAAAGAAGTAGCAGCCCAGACTAGAAATCTACTTTACAAACTGAAAATAAAGACTTTGCTACTTTGTTAATAGAAGAATCTGCTATGCTTAGGCAGATTTGTGATAAAGTCTCTCGCTTAGCTAGACAATTTGACAATGTCATAAACATTGAAGAAACAAGGAACACTAGAGAAGACGTTGAAAAATAGATAAAGCTAAGTACTGCGATGACTGATGTACTGAAAACTATTGACATGAATACGAGCATAAATATTCAAACTGGGGAACTTGATGATAACCTGGATGCTTTGAAAAAAGTTGTAATAAGTCTTAATTATGAGAGTGAACATATTTATTAAGAGCTATAAAAAACAAGGATTCTTTGACACAAGTTGTCATAAAAACCAAGGATGCCCAATCAAAAATAGTCATGGATGATGAAACTAGATAAAACTCCTAAGACCAAAAGATTGCTAAAATATGAGGAAAAGTTGATTCTAGTGTAAGTGCAACAGCGCTCATACTACAACAAATGCATGCTATCCAAGAAAAGAATGAGACTACAATAAATATTCAGACTAGGGAACTTGATGATAATCTAGATGCTTTGACAAAAGTTGGCATAAAAAACAAGGATGCTCAATCAAAAAATAGTCGTGGATGATGAAAATGGATAAAAGTCCTTTGACCTAAAGATGGCTAAAAAGGAAGGAAAAGTTGATTCTGGTGTAGGTGCAACAGCGCTCATACTACAACAAATGCATGCTATCCAAGAAAATAATCAGACTACAATAAATATTCAGACTAGGGAACTTGATGATAATCTGGATGCTTTGACAAAAGTCGTCATAAAAACAGGGATGCTCAATCAAAAAAAGTCATGGGTGATGAAAATAGATAAATCTGATCATAATCATGCTAAAGTTACCCAAAAGGACAATCTTTACCACAAACAATCTCTCTTTTTATTTTAGAAGAGACCAACTCCTTTGACCGAACGATGGCTAAAATAGAGGGAAAAATTGATTCTGGTGTAGGTGCAACAGCACACATACTACAGCAAATGCATACTATCCAAGAAAAGAATCAGACTATAATAAATATTCAAATTAGGGAACTTGATGATAATCTGGATGCTTTGACGAAAGTTATCATAAAAAACAAGGATGCTCAATCAAAAATAATCATATGATGAAAATAGATATAACTCCTTTGACCAAAAAGACGGCTAAAATCGAAGGAAAAGTTGATTCTGGTGTATAGGTGCAACAGCTTACATACTACAACAAATGCATGATATCCAAGAAAAGAATCAGACTAGGGAACTTGATAATCTGGATGCTTTGACAAAAGTTGTCATAAAAACAAGGATGCTCAATCAAAAATAGTCATGGATGATGAAAATAGATAAAACAAATGCATGATATCCAAGAAAAGAATCAGACTACAATAAATATTCAGACTAGGTGCAGAAGCCCTAACTCTTTAATTACTCGGGCGGAATATATAACTTAAATTACTAAGAATTCATCCCAATGAAAATCGGAAAGAGATGTTCAGGCTTAGATTAAAAAACTGCTTCTAACAGTAAACCCAAATAGGCAGAAATACTCGGGCTGTCATTCAGTCTATATAAAAAACATTTGATATAGATTTAAGTAATATAAAAAACATTTTAGACTCTCAATATAGACGATCATTTTTTTGAGGTATTCTGGTCAATAAACTGCTCCGAACAGTAAACCCAAATAGGCAGAAATACTCAGGCTGTCATTCAGTCTATATAAAAAACATTTGATATAGATTAAGTAATGTGTTAGAGCTAATCTTGAGACCTTTCCATTTATTATTTAGGAGGTGACTCATAAATGAGGTGATATAAAATCTCTAGCAATGAAGCGGACAAGAACGAGGACAAGGACAAGTCCTGGGCAACATCAACATTAACTACTTGCAGCAATAATTTTTCTATCTTTGTTATTCCTGCTCTTTTGTTTCCATTCTCCGCACAAAAAAAAACTGAAAAAACTATGCAAATCAAATTGGAAGTTGAGAAACAAATTGTAGAAGACACGAATACACAATGTAAAGAATAATAAATCTCCTTGCTAAATTGGAGGACAAAATCATAAACAACCAGCAATGTATTACTCTCTTTAAAAATCATAGAGAAAACATCTATCAAATTTTAAATGCATAACAAAGGAGGTTCCTCGCATAAATTATGAATCACATATGTAAAGAGTGATTAGCCTTGCAAATTTAATCAAATAACATCCACTACAGAAAAGAAAAGAGAGAACCCTACCTACATTCATTCAATATTATATGCTCCATAGATAAGAACGCCATGATTACATTCCTTTGCATTTCTTACAAATTTGAGACACCACAAATTATGGCTGTACAGAACATAAAACACTATTTAAATAACACCCTCGACATTATTGCCGAACCACTAAATATTTTCCAAAGGCCACATACAATTAAAGTAGAGACTGAATTTCTGGTGAAATAAAACATAAAATGACATCCGACTGAGACATTGATACAATTAAAAATTTAAAACCATTTACCATTCCACCAGAAGCTCTAATATACAATATAAACTTTTAAATTATTCATGCTACATACTACAAATGACTTAAACAGAAACTGTTTAAAAACTAATTTGAAATCTAAATAGATGTGTTAAATAACCTCCAACAAGGGAAAAATTCAGAAAAGCGATGTGAAAGTGTTTGTGGTATTGTTGAAGTATGTCCCAACTACATGATAAAAAGAATAATAAAAAGTTTCTTCAGTGGCCTTAAATCATTCATTTGTAGGTAAAATCAAAATCTCAACGACCACATTTTTAGCAGAAGCTATGTGAAAAGCCAATCACCCTAAGTGTCAATTCCATATCCAGCAAGATCTTTTTAAAAGGTTGAGAGATAAAACAAGGGAACTGGTTGAAAGGACACAAAGGGGCAGCAAGCCTTTTGTGTTCAAAATGAGATCCTACATGCCCTGCTCAATGCACGCAACTGAAAAAATTGAGTATCTCCAACATAAGCAAGCTGGAAAGGAAGATGACCCTAAGCAGAGAAGTGTAGCTGAACTATTCTTTTCTGGCAAAGAAGCAAAAAAATGAAAGACACGGCCGAGGCATCAATAATTTATGTGGACATGAAAGAGAGGCAAGCTAACCACCATTCGGCAATGATAGGGATACAAGTTAAAATAGCAAACCTTCCTATTTCAGTTCTCGTATATCCTGTTGCTAATCATAACTTTATTACTCCAGCTTTGGTAACTAAAAATGAGCTTAAAACAAGAAACTTGAAAGCTTCATGGCCAATGCAAAGGATTCCCAAACAAAAAAGACCAGGAAAATGGACACAAAACAAAGGAAAATTGAAAGAGGGAAGAAAGAATTTACAGTAATGTCTATAGATAAATCAAAGTAGGTTAAGGGGTGCTCTAAAACTGTAATCAATTGCCATATTAAAGTGGAAGGGTGAGAAGCTCCTAGGTTTTATAAAATAACTATTTACTAAGCACTAATCAAATGTACATAACAAGAAGACTAAACCTAATGCAAAAAAACAACTTCCATGAAGCATGGAGCTGATGAAGATGAAAGCAGGGGATAATTGATGTCACATGTGTGGCATGAATTTGGCTAAAAGAACCAACAATCATCATCTATCACCTCCAAAGGGTTAATGTATGATATGATGATGTTCATAGGATAAAATTATTATCTAGCAACCACTGCCTGAGTCTTGTCCAATTAAGCTGTAATTATTACAACTTCCTGTCTCTAAAGCAAAAATGAATTTTGTCAAAATCCCTAAACAATATGCAGATATCCATTGCCCGTTAAAGTAAACTAAAACTATTCAGTCTACTTTTGGCATCATAATAGTTTCTCCCTTGTTTAGAAAGGTCTAACAAGCAAATTTGGTTAAGATAAATCACATATATTTCACTTTAATTTTCTTTCAGGTGCTTGATGTAACCTGCAATTTCTTAAAACTGCTACAAAAAGTAAAACTAAAAAGCCATACATTTTACTAAATGTAAAAGATAACCTTGAGTATTAATTAAAAATTAACAACTTCTTTCTATGATATTCTTCATTTTCATAACATAGGTAGTGACTCAAAATAATGGTACCACAAACCTACCTTGCAGCGTATATATTAACTACTTGTGGCAGTAATTTTTTTGTTCTTTTCTTTTTTTCTTTAACTGGAGAATTCAGGTTTTCAATACAATGATTTTGTGTTTGCATTTTATTTTATTTTCCCCCTAGTTGTTTATATAACTAAAGCTTATATAACCACAGAAATCAGTTACCACAAACCCTTGCAGCGTATATATAACTACTTGTGGCAGTAATTTTTTGTCCTTTTCTTTTTTCATGGATAAAGGTTTTTATTTTCTTTTTATTTTATTTTCAACCACTGCCTGAGTCTTGTCCAATTATTTAATTATTACAACTTCCCCTAGTTGAATGAATTTTGTCAAAATAAACTATGCAGAATCCAGCTTAAATACACTAAAACCAGTCTACTTTTGGCATCATAATAGTTTCTCCCTTGTTTAGAAAACCTACAAGCTTGGTTAAGATAAGTCACATACATTTACTAAAAAATACCTAATACTTTCAGGTGCTTGATTTGACCTTTTGCAATTTACTTTAACTGGAGAAAAGTATTCACTACAAGCCATACATTTTATTTAAATTTAGTAAAAATTAAAAGATAACCTTGAGGGTGTTTATTTATAATAAAGTAGTGACTCAAAATAATTACCACAAACCTACCTTGCAACGTATATATTAACTACTTGTGGCAGTTTTTGAAGAAGGGGATCTTTTCTTTATGCGGGGAGAGCCTTTACATATGATTTTAAAATACCCAAGAACCACAATAAAAATGAATTTTGTGCAAATCAAGTTGAAGTTTTCAACAAATTGCTAAGACATAAATACACACACAATACAGAGACAAATTGTAACCACATATGAGTTATCACAATCGTCAGCAAAATATTATTCCTTTTTGATGGCTGTTCTTTTGGAAAACAAAAACACAAACACCTAACTCTTAAAAATAAATTACTCTTTAAATCATAGGGAGAACATATCTCAAGGGAGAACATAAACACCCTTACATAAATTATAAATCACATACATTAAAGTGATAATGCTTGCAACTTTAATTAAATGAACATCTAAAAATTTATGAAAAAAAAAAACAGTGGAACCTACCTGTTATAGTTTGAGATTTTTCGACAGATAAGAACACCATTATATTATAGTTTGAGATTATATTCTTCTGCATTTACCACAAATTTGAGAAACCACAGATTCTGGATGTACAGAACATTAAACAATTTATGAATAACATGAATTTCACTCTCAACATTATGCATTAAACAATTTATGAATAACGTCAAAAGTTTTGACAAGAAATATTGTACTCTTAAATGAACCAGCAGAAATTATTCTGTTTAAGTAGAGAAACAACTAAATTTCTCGATTACCAAAACTTAGAATAACTTCTGAGACTTGACTGAGGCAATGTTGAAATTAAACCCATTTATTACCTGAAGCCCTGAATAGTTTCCCTAAGAATCCTACATTACACAATACATCCCTATGTCAAAACATTAACGACACAGTGATGTTTAATTTCACGCTCAACATTATGCTAACCGTCTAAAAGTTTTGACAAGAAATATTGTACTCTTACATGAACCAGCAGAAAATATTCTGTTTAAGTAGAGAAACAACTAAATTTCTCGATTAACAAAACTTAGAATAACTTCTGAGACTTGACTGAGGCAATGTTGAAATTAAAACCATTTATTACCTTAAGACCTGAATAGTTTCCCTAAGAATCCTACATTACACAATACATCCCTATGTCAAAACATTAACGACGCAGTGATGTTTAATTTATATTCCTCGAGTACTTACTAAAGCCCTAATTACAAGCCCTCCTATACAGCCTGAAATCTTAAATTATTCACGCTAAATTGGAAAAATGAAAACATAAACCCCCAATGCGAGAAAAAAGATATCTCAAGTGCAAATCAACTAAGGCTCGTCACATAATGTTGATGAATCACATACATATAAAGAGGAAATGCTTGCCACTTAAATCATGTACATCCTTCCAATGCACATCAAAAGTCCGAATATCAAAAAATGACTTGTGACAAATTGTAGGCACATTCTTCAAAACTACGAATGTTGTTTTCGCTTTCTTCCATGTTGCTTGCAAAAACAAGGAACTGCAGATTCTGACTGCACAAAACATAAAGTGTCTTATGAATAAAACCCTAAATATTTCACAATAATCCTGAACTATTCAATAACACTCATATACTACATTCTGCTACAAGCAGAGGGTCCAATTTCCTGGCTTCACACAACATAAAATATCTTCTAACAAAAAATTGATTCAATTAAAAACACTACATTATGCTGGGTTAAGTTCTAAGTGTTTTTCGTAAGTCATACCTTCTGTAAATTCATGAATAAAACAATGATAAATTAAAATTTAACAGCCAAGGCCCTAATTTAAAACCTCAGATTATTCCAGTTTAAAACTTAATTTAAACAATAAATTCACTGGGCAGAAGCCTTGATTTAAAAGTTAAAACCATAAATTGTTTAAACAGAAGCCCCGATTTAAATCCTAGAGTATTCATGCCAAATACCCATTATTCTGGTTTAAGCCCTAAACATTTTCCCTAAGATCCCTACACCCTTCAATGTATCTGATTGAGGCAGTGATAAATTAAAATATAACGCCCTCTATTAATCCATCTAAATCCATAATTTAAAACCAAAAAACATTTCAGTCAAACCTTCATTGAAACCATTAAATCCAAAGGCAGAAGCCCTAATTCTTTAATTACTTGGGCGGAAGCTATAACTTAAATTACTAAGAATTCATCCCAACGAAAATCGGAAAGAGATATTCAGGCTTTGAGGAAAAAAAAACACTCAAACCCATTTTAAAGCCCTGTGTATTTTGCTAAGAGAGCCTATCTTCCCGAATAAACCCTAAGACCGGCCATTTCTAAAATGTTCGTGCTGAAGGGACATTGAAAGCCTACATTATTCTCGGTTAAACCCTAAATATTTTCCTTACGCTCTCTGCGTTCTTCAATATATATGATCAAAGCAGGGATGAATTAAAATGTAACACCCTACATTATTCCAGGTAAAGCCCTAATTTAAAACTAAACATTATTTAAATCGGCGTACCTTTAACCCTTCCGCCATTTTTTGTCTGGAAATCGCAAACCCGGGCACATTGTCTGCAAGCACTTCAACCCGTGCTAAAGCCCTGTACATGTTCCTAAAAAACCGTAGAACAGCCTTTTCTAAAAGCAGACGAAAAATCGCTAGCCAGAGCAAACAAATACGAAAATGCTGACGGTCTATCAGGCGAGTAATAATCAGACATCGACATTCATATTCGACCTACTTACTGGATACACTATTCTGATCATCAACATTCCATGCAATCATATAAGAAATTACAATATATCATAAAAATAAACAAATGCCTGGCTGAAACTCTAACAAATCGAATACAAAGCAAGGAAACAGAAGAATTACCGCAGTTTCTCATGCACTGTTAATTCCATCCATGTATTTCCTTGAGCGAACCAGAAAACTAGACAGTGCGCCGTGAGGATGTACCATTCACCTACTCGCTTTGTGGTTTATGCGTCATCCCCAATGCCAATCTTTACCAAACCAAGCAGAGGTAATTTATAATGGTTTGTACGTCGGACTTTGGCCTCCAAAATACATTATCATTTTTCGCTTTTAACACGTCAACCTCTGCTTTTCCCGAACGACTCTTTTTATCGATTTTTCCCGAACGTCTATTTTGTCGACTTTATCCGAACGACTCTTTTTATCTACTTTTCCCGAACGACTACTTATTTTCGCGTACTTTTTCTCGAAAATGACGTTCCAGTTTAGCGATGGCACGATTTACAAAGTCCATTGAGCCGGATGTTAATTTTTTAATTCTTTTTATTCAGGGGAGATAATGTGTTATGAGTACCTGCATGCCCCTATCCTATCCACTTTCTTATTAGTTATTCAAACGTTAACCAATCACATTTCTGAATTTTTTGTATTTTTATTGAAGGGGAGATAATAGGCAGCGAACTTCTAATAGAGTGTTGAAAGTAGTTGGACATATATATAACATTCGCAAATAAGTGAAAAGGATACAAAATGTGTTTGCTATGTACATGCGATGATGTTATAAAGAAGTTGTTGCAACAATGGAAGTCAGAGCACGAGAAAGCTAGAAGAGGAGAAGGAATTAAGGCGAGTGTTGGGGGAGGGGTGGGAGAGACGATGGAAGGGAGTAAAGGCGAGATTCCTCTATGAGCCTGGATTGCAGAAGTGGGGTGGAGGACATGCGAGAGTACTGGGAGAAAGAGAATGCTGGAGAAATACGGAGTGAAGAAAGAGACGGAACTCTCGATACAGCGGTGAACGTCAGGCCTTGTCTCTCAGTTCCGCCAATGTCAATTGTAGCACGTGCCAATGTAAGTCCTTGAGACTTGTGGATAGAAAAATCCCATGCCATTTTGAGCGGTAGTTGCCTGCGACCCCCTCTAGAAATCGGAGGAATAGGAACATGGAAGGGGTTGTTCGAATCCCAGGGAGGTCCTGTGTAACGATCAAACTTGATGACGACAAAAAGAGGCAGAGCAGGAGGTCCGGAGGAAGCCCCATAGACTATGTCGATGATAGAACCAGTAGCACCGTTGACAAGACCTTTGTCAACCCATAAGTTTGTGGAAAGCATTACTTTCTGGTTGATGCAGAGAAGAACCTTGGGGTTCAATTGATCATCTTCGGTGTCGCCCGATGCCGAGCGTCTGGTATGTTCAGCAATTGACCTGGCAATAGGAGAGTTAAGGGATTTCAACATAACAAGGTTGTGCGAGTCCACAAGGTTATTTTGAGCGAAAAGATGAGGCGCATCTTTAAAATCAATGTTTTCTTGTTCGGAAAGGGAGGAAACGGATCTTGACATGAGATTTTCCCAGTCTTGCACCAGAGGCATCGCATTACAAATGTTAAGCAGCAAGTTACAGAATGATGTCTGAGCTGGATCTAAGCCTTGTTGTCGGAAAATTGAATGAAGGCAGACAGATATGTTGAATTCTTGCCAAAGGCTAGCTCCGTAAGACTTGCTGGCATAAAGAGGAATGTCCATAACTGGAGGCAGCTGACCGAGGTCTCCAACAAGGATCATAGATCTCCCTCCAAATGTAGAATTCTTGAAGTGCGGGAAAGCCTCCCTAAGACGGTAATCGATTTTGGAAAGCAACTTTGGCCCGATGAAACTCATCTCATCAATCAAAATATACTCGATGTGTTTGAGGGAGTCTTGAAGAGACGATAAAGCTTGCCCCTCTAAGGGTTTGAGTTCTTTAATGGGAATTCAGAGGCTTGCGTGTATTGTTGAACCTAAAATGTTGAAAGCAGCAACCCCTGTTGAGGCAAGTAGAAGGAGAGATGAAAGGCCTTCATTGGATGAAGAAGCAAATGAAGACTTTAAAATGTTAATGAGGAATGATTTTCCCATACCAGCAGTCCCTTGTATAATAAGCCTCAGTGGAGGCAGGCTGTTTTTTTGAGCGAAGTGTTGAGTAACTATGTTGAAAGCTTGTTGTTGTTCAGGAGATAAACCTGAAGCTGGAGGGTGCAATCTATCCATGAGGGAAGAAGAAACATACTCTGCCTTTTTGTCTTCAATAAAAGTGGCACCAAGAGATTGTAGAGCAATAAGAACTCGGTGTGCACTCCAATTGTGAAGGGTGTCAAATTCACGAAGGCCCAACAATTGCAAGCTGTCAAGGAATGAAGCGTCCCCCGGGTGGCATCGAGCCAAAACTTGCCAATCATGCAGCTGTTGAATAGGCAGGGGGGGCTCGTCCTCTGAGTCGATGTCACTGCCGGAGGGGGGTGATGGATTTGACTCATGCCGTCTAATATGCCAGGGCTGATAATTGTATTTGAACAAGCTCCATCTAGAAATGGTTTCTTGAGGTGTCGAACCAATAACAGTAGAAATGTTGCGGAAAGGTTTGTATAGAAGGAGTTCTGACCAACAGAAAAGTTTAAAAGAGGGGGAATCCTTAGATGGAATGCATTGAAACCTAGGGAACACTCAAACAACAGCCGGTACGGGACGACTCTTCCATCTATTGTGTTTGCGGTGTTTGTTGTAACTCCAATCGCGCGCAGCTTCGATGAGTGGAAGGCTTTCCATGTTTGAAGGTCGGACCTTGTATGCATCTAAAAGGAGGGATGTCTCTGCATCCTCACATTCTGCTTCAACCAATTTTCTTAAGATTTTTCTGCCTACATTGAGCGATACAAAAGTGCGACTACACATTACAAGTGGCAATTTGAGGAGCATGTGGCATGTTTCTTGTGCGCTAATGTCATGTTCAACCACACTCTCAGTTAACATTTTCTTTATGGCTAAATGTGCTGGCTGATCAGGATCTAAATTTGACGAAAATCTAGAAAGCATTTGGTGGTATGTTTCCGACCTTTGCTCTGCTTTGGAAGCATACTTAGCAATGTATTTGAGGACAGCATGACAAGATAGCATAGGTTGACAATCGATGTTGGCTCTCCATATGGATAACATTGCTGGATTATGTGTGTTCAATCTATCATCATTCCTGACAGGTAGGTATTTAACAGAAGCAGTCTCATCAACAAACAAAAGAGAAGCGGGTCTACTCTCCCAAGGTGCATTGTATCGGCATTGGAGGCGGCTATTTTTTTTTCCGGAGGCAAGTATTTTCGGAGCACTTTGTGTGGCGTTGCACTCGATTTATCAACTCCTGCAAATCTTGTAGCGGTGAAATTGCAAGGATCTGAGACGAAACTAAAAGGCAAGGGTCATCCTGGATATTCCTGTGAACAAATTCCAAGTGGATGGAAGGAGGGCGCATATTCCATGCAGATATATAGGTATCAAAGAATTGTCTTGCTTTGTCCACAGATTCATTATTTGACCAGTCGATGCGATCAACGTCAGGAGCATCTCCAAGCCACAAGAAACCATGAACATGTGTGGAACCTCTATGTTGCCATTCATACCTACGGTAAAGGAATGTTAAACGTTATGTATTTAAGCAACAAAAAAAGTAGAGACCAATGAAGAAATGTACCTGTACCAGTAGTCCTTGGCTTGAAGATGTTTTTCTAACACTTCTTCACGGAATATTGTGAATCTCTGATGTAAGTAAGCAGTGACACGATGCGGGTGGCTAACAATGTTTTGGGTCCTCCATTGTTGTGTGGCACGGGCCTCAGCAGGAGAAAAACCTGGCATGGTGCTATGCAGGTCTGGCCATTTTGTGTCTGCTGCACTAAGAGTGAAGAAGAGTGTAGGTGCCCCTAATTGCTCAATCATGTCCGAGACCTCCCCTCTGCTCTTTGACCAAAATGTTTGTGTCCCTCGCAGGCTAGCTCCGAATCTCATTAAACTCTGTGGAAGGCAATCATCAGGGAAATCATGTAGACATTGTCGTAGTTGGCCTATAGTAGGGGGGACACCATGTTCGAGGTTTAACCTCATGAAAACTGCAGCTGTAGATTGGCTCCTATGTCTCATAATAAGGTTAAGTAAAAAATATCGGAACCTGGGGTGCGATCCGAAACGATCATCATGGTAGCGCATAAGGTGGAGGGCATATTCATGCGTTTGAACATCCTTCATGCGAGGTTGTTTAAACAATGCTGCACCAGTTGGAAACAAAGTTGGAAAAGCCATTGAGAAAAGGCCCTCAGTGGTGTATTCATTTATTGGCGAATTTCTGACTTCAGGCCAAGCCAAGGTGCAAGGTGCAGCCCGACCATTTGAAAGCAGGTACTGTTCGATCAACTCTTCTTCAGTGCCAGTGTTAGGGTGTGAAGGAACAAAAGAGAACGACTCCTCTGGATACTCTCAGGGGTTGGAAGGAGGGTTGTCATTATCCTGTGCTTCAGACAAGTGAGAGGCTGGAAGGTCTATAGGAATAGAATTAAGGGAGGAGGATATGTTTGTTGGTTCCGACGGGAGAGAAGAAAGAGCCTCAGTGTCAATAAGAACATCCTTATAGTAGGGGTCATGGATAATTTTATATTGAAGCGCTTTCCAAACACGGGACCTACTAACATAGAAGTCATATTTTGTTTGTTGACTTCCATTTTTTTGAATCAACAAGAGATCCAAATCTCCTAGCCGACGAGGAAGGTATTTGGCAATGGAAGAAATGTTTTGTGGGAAACTTATTGTGTGACCTGAATATTTATATTGTCCTTCGTGCATTTGTGTGACTTGTAAAATAGGATTAATGCGAGCAATCAACATTTCTTCAACTTGGGTTAAAGATTTGAGAACAGCAGGTTGAATGCCAGGATCCATATTGTTCCAAGAGGAGAAGCGGTGTCCATTTCTTTCGGACTTGCATCTAATGCATGCGTGTTTTCCTTCATGGAAAGTAGTATGTATGTCTGGGTAGTTCTCAAGACAAATGGAGCAGGTGTGGATTTGCGACAAAAGATCCAGTCTTCGGCGGAATTTACGTTGGGCATCTGCCCAAGAAGGCACTGAAGTGTTTGTTCTGTAGAGTGGCACAGGGAAGGTGGAATCCTAGGTGTGGTTACTGCGAAGAGTTTGGGTGGAAGGGGATGCACGGTCAGAAGAATGCGAAAATGGAGGACAGTGTAGCGATGGAGAGGGTTGTAGTTCGACACAAGCGCCGCGGTTAATGCAAAGAGGAAAAGGAGAATTGTGCGATGTGGAGGGGAAAGTAGCAGGGGAAGTCATGAAAGGGGGGTGGCGACTAGTTTGGAAGGGGTTAGAACTTGAAGGCATTTGCTGGAGTTGGCGATAGCGCTCACGTCGGGAAGCATTGATTTCTTCTTTGTGCAAGGCATAAATATCTCTCCTTCTTTATCTTTGCTCCGGGGTAGGCATTGTGCATAAAACAATCTGCAAAAATCACAAAATAAAGGTGGCATAAGAGAAGATTAAAAGAGTGCTACATTTTGTAGGTGCATAAGGGGAAATGAATGCAAAAACCATTTGTAAATGCCTAGCTCGCTATAAATGTTTGATATTTTGGTAGCTAAAGGCAATAAAACAAAGGCAAAACGATTTGTTGTTGCATATATTTTTAAGGAAGCAAAGGAAGAATTAGAAGGGTGTGTATCGAGATTTTGATTAGGAAAAAACATATAGATATGGCTTCATTTTTTTTTATATAGGCACTAAGAAGGAACAAGCTGGAAAGAATTAAAAAATCCATGCGAAATATAGACAAAAAGTAAAGAAATGAATAAAGCGTTCCATAATGTTAGCAAAAACTATATATATATAGACATTGGACCATACATTTTTTTCAATTACAAAAAAGGTTTCTTTGCGATATAGATGCGCATGCAAACCAGTAGTAACAACCATTAAATGGAAAACTTGGAGAGTTATAGTCCATTATAACATGCGGACAAAAGCATAATACAAATGTATCTACGGACAAAACCATATTACAGGGGAGATATGAGCAAAAATTGAAGAAACTAAAATATAGGAAAGTGTTATGGTGCCTAGGAGAGGCCAAATCAATCAATGACTTTCGATTCGTCCAATTTGAGGGAATCAAGTATGACACATTTCAGCTGTGTATTTCCACGAAAAGTTTCTTTTTTCACAGATAGAGCGAATTTGTATTCACGGCCAATTATCTGATTTGCAATTTCCGTTGTTGCCTCGTTGTCTATGCATAACAGCTGGAGGTCCACCGCTGCGACACCCATGATTTCTTTAGCAGCTGTGTCAAATGTAGTAACCGATTGTAGCTCTCCAGAGTCATCTTGTAAGTTTATACGGAGAGCATATCTGTAATCACATTGACGCACATGAGACTTACAACTTGCACAAAACCATGAGCCATTGTTTGCTGGTTTCACTTTCTTTCGGCACTGTTTGTCACTGATTGCAAGGGGGCAAGCCATGTAGAAGAAGTTATCCATTGTGATGTCTACAATTATAGCTTTAAGCGTAGCCCATTCATTGCTCTCTGTATTGCCCATTTGAAGTATTTCGGCAATTGTTGCCACAGGTTTTAAGCTTTGAGGAGGACCTAGAAATTTGTTCGTTACAGAAGGAGTTTCAACAGTGTAATTTTCAGAGGCAACCCAGTCATGTAGTGTTTTAGTTTCACAAATTTGAGGATCAACAAACCATTTTGTGCTGGAGACAGTGTTTATGGAAGCGTCGTTGAAACTTAAAAGACATGCCGCCTTCAAAGCCAATACTGGGAGTTGCGGAATAGAAAGGAACTCCTCAAGTTCTTGAGCAAGATCATGTAAATGTTGGCCCCATAAAGTTACAGTAACACTAAATCCGGACATGTCCTTCAATTGCAAGCTTCTTCGTTTAGTTTCACTGTTATCTCGTCTACGGATAGTGGAACAAGGAGAGATTGCCAAAACAATGCCAATAACGTCAATGAAGGAACCAACAGGTTTTGCAGGTATATCTTTGATTCCTGTGAAGTGAAAGTTATGCAAAGGAATTGTGGCATTATCGACAAGCAACGGAGAGATAGTGGAAGAAGCTTGTAGGAATATCTCAAATTCATTGTTAAGGTGGTTGTAACCTGGTTTTACATTCCCTATCCTTCCATTCGTGATGGTGTATAAGTTTCTAGCCTCAATTTGTCCAAAAAACTTTACTGTAATTTCGTCGAAGCATGTAATGTGTATTTCCCCACCTTCACAGTCCACAAAATCAAAGCCGAAATAAGAGCCGGAGCCATTTGCATTAGCATACTCCTTTAGTGTTGTTTTCCCAAGGGCACAACCTTCAATAGACCATGTACGCATGGTTGTATTCAATGCACTTATTTTTAGAGGCATTCTTGAATTGTTAGGTAGGCCTATTTTCTTCTGGGGAGGTGTTTGCGGGACCAGACTTCCAACGGCTCCATGGTGTGCATCATCGTTTGATTGCTTTCCGCAAATGACACTGGTAGGAAGAGGAGTGGGAGCACCAATTTGTGGATGTGTTTGTATCACAACTTCCAGGTCGGAGACAAGAACAGTCCTACAAAGGATGAAAGTAAAAAGGGACAAAAAATTCAGTGTATATAAAAGAAACGAAAGTGGAGCATACAGGCACAAAGGAAAATGGGTGCTTACAATTCATGTTTTATCATTATGCAAAGGGTTTTGCACAGGCGAACAATGGTTCCATGTTGTAACCGAGCATTTGAAATCTGGCTTGCAAATTTCAAGGGCAAAAGAGCTGTTTGAAAGTGCACACCATCGGAGAGATGCACGCGATGTTGGAGCTCGGTGTTCAATGCAGATTGAAGGGGACAAATGTTGAGAAGTTGGACTATTGGTTCTGCATTTGCACTCCCCTCAATCAACATGGAGATGCCACCATTTTTCAAAGGTGTAGCCATGACAAAGATTGTTGTTTAACACAAAATGCGCGCCTGCACAGCGAACAAGTCCGCACCACAATACTTATAAATTTGGCGGAAAACCAAAATAAATACAAATCTTAATGGTTACATTTATCCCAACGAAACAATTATTTGCTTTGACAGTGTGTGCGGAACGACAAAAGAAAGTGCAAGAAAGATAAAAAGGTTTATGTAGATGAATAATTTTATAAATGATATAGTGCCATAAGGTTTTTTTATTTTAAACTGCAATTTGTGGGACATAATGCATTAAGACTGCTGACTAAAACGAAGCTACTGAGATTTCTTGAACAGTACAAAATTACAGCAAACCACAAAATTCTCAGGGTCTGTAAAATTAACTCAGTATGGTATGAAACCAAGAGTGAACTCCGTGAAAGGAATTTGGAAAGTGGGCAATCTTCTTCTAAATATTTTTTTGCAGGAAAGTAAAAAGTATGCATAGGAATTTGTGTTCGAACTCGTCGAGTGTAAAATCGAACGCTAATAGAAATACAAACACATGATTAAATTCGGCTAATAGAAATACAGTTATAATTTAAGAAAGAATTTTTTTGCTCGGGTGAACCTTAATAGAATCAAATCATTTCATCTGCTCTCTACATTTTATATTTTATTTTAGCAAATATCTATTTAATTGGTAAATACTCGCAAGGCAAGCTTTGGATTTGATGCCTAGACCGATACATACATCTTTTTTAAACAAATTTAAGCCTTGCACCTTGCCTCATTATTCATCTAGCCGCATTACATTACAACAACTTCTTGTTTATTTGATTTACTAGATTCTTGCTTTTGGGGTGACATTAATCTTAGTTTCCACGGGCAAGAGCTATCTCTCATGTCAAATTCACCCATACTTGTCTGTTAGGTATGCTACACTTAGTGTTTTGAATGTGGCATTTCACCTAATTTTAACACTTTATTAGGTTCCCTGGAATTTGATTTTGGGTATTTGGTTTGAAAAGCCCATTTGCTTTTATGACTTGACCTCCTCCCATCCAAACTAGAATCTGACCTTAATTTAGGTAAAGCTAGATTTAGAATCTCACCTTAACATAAAATTGGAGGCTGCATCTGGAGTACGGGATGCCTTAAGAGTATGCAGCACGTGCTTAAGAGATTTTGGCATGTGGAGCCTGCATGTAGTTGGAATCTTTTTATAGTTTACCTCCAAAATTTTGGTTGTATTTTTTTTTGTTAGATTGAAATCTCTTTCTAAAAAATCAATGGCGATCCTCGCGATCCTCCAAGGGCGACAACATTCTGGCATCTCAAACACGGCGTAAAATGAAGAAGATTTTTTTTTTGTTTTTTCATTCTCAAACGAAAATGGGGAAAAACACATTTTTCAAAAACCCTCTCAAAATTTGCCTCAAAGTCGACCTCCACATCATTTGCCTTGAACATAGATTATCCCGCGACAGAGGTCCATGTTTCACACAGGGACAGAGGATGTCGAGTCGCTGACAACTGATAATGAGTCTGAATTTGAACCCACAGTTAACTTTTTAAAAAAATTCCAATGCATTATCAACAAGCAATTTAGAGCCCAATTAACAATGTTCGCAATTAATGAAATCACAGGTCGCTTAGACATTTTGTCAAACAATTTACGTACATGCTGCAATCTAATTTTTAGTCTCCAAGATTTGCACCGCCATAAGCCTTTCACACTTATCATATGATTTTTTTGAAGTCTCTATGGCTCAAATAGCAAGTCAAATTACAACACAATCAGAATTGATTGCAGTCCAGAGACCACAATTCATAAACAAAAAATGAAGTTTCTTCAAGATGACCATTGTAACCTGACAAAATTGTTTCCACCAATTTGTTTGATTTATTTCTATGTTCATTTTGTCACATACTGGAAGGATGCTGATAGAGGTCGTTGAGTTTGGCTTCACTCCTTAATATTTTTCATATTTAGTAAATATGTCTATCCAGGTATGCATCGCTGTAATACTGGATTGGATCTACAATTAAAGAGTTTTCCACAGAGTTATGAACCATGTTCTGATCAGCTGTACATCACCCCTTTCATTATGAGTGCAAGTTTCCCTCTCCTAGTTAACTGTACAACAAACGAAGCCGAAAAGAAACCAGATCTCGATCGCCCTAGCTGAACCAGTGTCATTACTGTATGTGGTGCCTTGTATCGCTCCAAGGCAGCAGGCAAAACGTCCTGTAAGTTGAAGATTTTAAGATTGATATGACTGCGCAAATACGCATAATTGTCAATGGCAGAAGTGTACAGGAAACAAGTTGAATCATTAGACAAAATGTCATAATGATCTATCATTTCACAGAATAGTTGTTGGTTGTGAATTTAATGCTCATCTTGAAAAGCCTTAAGCTCTTTTTCATGATTTGCCTCACCAATTTGTAATAATAATTAATAATAACAAAGATACGAAAGATTTTTATTTTATTACTTAAGACATTCCATAATGGATTTCTTAGGCAGGTTTCAAACAACTACCACACAAAATCTTGGAAACCTAAAGTTTAAAAAAGCACCGTAGGAAGTGCACAAATGCAAATGGACAAAACCAGCATATGACACCAACAAAAAAAAAATGTAAATGGTTTTCAGAATTTAAAAGGCAGAATGAGGCTGTATGCATGTCTCAGGAAACTTTGGCGAGCAACTATTAGTATTTCATGTATAGGTTATACCCTATACAATGCTGTCAAGGCAGACTTCAAAAGAACAAGTGCCCAAGTCTCAAAGATGTATGGAAAGAGTGATGGTACTGTGCATGCAGAGAGTGATGAAAGAGTGATGGATGTGTGCATGCAAAAATTCCCAGAAGTTCAAAGTTTTACAAGATGGCAATTAATACAAGAAAATTTAAATACAAGGTAGCACAAGCAGGAATATCAAATGATTTGCTAAGAGAGCTTACTGACTATAGAATAGTATTAGGTAAACACGAAGGAGATTTCAGGGGCAGAATTCTAAACAAACTGATTTAAGGCTTTAAGCATAAGAAAATAATACATTACACTTCCAGAAGATGGTCTCTACAATAAAATCAGTGAACAAAATTTGCAAGATCAAGTATTGGAACCCGAGATGGAAATGTTAATCTTTCCCATTAGAGAACCTCAAACCAATGAGTCAAATACAACATTTGAATATTTTGATGAAATGAAACAAGTAAATAGAATAAGCACCAAATCACATTGAAATATACAAAAAGTGAATATAAAAATAAATGGAATATACACCAGATTAAAGCAGAAAAAAACCTCAGAAGTAAAAAAACACTTGCTTCAAAAAAATACACTCGCTAATAATATAGTACAAACCCCAAAAGTAATGCATCAATGGCTCTCCACAATGGATGTAAAAACACTTGACATTGGTGTCAGACCTGAACTTATGTTGACTCATACAAGAAATGAAGAGAACAAGAGCCCACATTTCAAAGATGCATGGAAAGAGTGATGGTAATGTGCATGGAAAGAGTGACGGTAATGTGCATGGAAAGAGTGATGGAAGTGTGCATGCAATCATTCACAGAAGACCAAAGTATTAAAACCCGACAATTAATCTAAGAAAATTCAATTGCAGTATGGTACAGGTAGGAATACCAAATGACTTGCTAAAAGAGCTTGCTGAATATAGAATAGTATTAGGTCAACAAAAAGGAAATTTTTAGTGGCAGAGTTCTAAATCAAATTGGATGAAGCAAAAAAATACATATCACTTCGACAAGATGGCCTCTACGATAAACAACTGGGACAAAACTTGTAAGATTAGATCTTTTAATTCAATCTTGCACTGAACATTCTCGTAGAGTCCCCTTTAAGAATCAACCTATCCATGACACCCAACAGAAGATCCTAAGCTCTAGCTTTATTATTTGATTCATCTAATGTTTACAAACTTGGCGAGTACTCACCAAGCTTAAGAGTACTTGCCCAAATAATTCCACAGTGAGTTTTTGCCATTAAAATTTGTGAATCTGGGCAAGTTTTTCAAGAGTACCCGTGGAGAGTACTTTCCCATGCTCACCAATACTCATGGTGAGTACTCATCAATACTCATTCAATACTGTATTTTGTATAAAATTTATGTCTTCTTAAAACATTTAGGTATTTTTGAAGATGTTAAGTATTGCCGAGTCAAATTTTTAATGATCTTCCAAGTATTTGCCTCGTACAAGTATGCAAACTATGGATTCATCAACCATCTTCAGAGAAGCAGCTCTTATAGTAGAGCTAGAACAGTCCCAGATGACATACTCTGCCCCAAAAGCACTTGGATTGCCTCTTGCAGCACCATTGAAGTTTAGAGTGAAAATGTTGGGGGAAGGTGTCTTCATCCGAATAATTTAGACTAATATTGATTCTGATTTGCCACAGACCTAGCACTTGGCCCATTGAAAACATATCAAAAATGTTGTTATTAAAGGCATATAGATTAATTAATAATAAAACTCCCAGTGCTATATCAAGTACAAATTGTAAAACAAATATAAAATCATTATTCAATGAATCACATAACTGAGTTGATCTAAAGTAATCAGATCACAATAACCACAAAAATACCTTCGATTAATAATTAATTTCAATACAATATCAAGTACTACTACACATTGAAAAAGAAAATAAAATCACAATTCGATGAAATCTCATACCACCAAGTCAATCTAAAGTAATAAAATTTTAATGCTCGTAGGCATTTAAAACTACAAATAGCATTCCAAATATTAAATCAAAAAACTACCGATGTAACAAAATTCATTAACACGGTACCAAAAAGAAAACAAACTTTAAATCACTGAGTAGACCTTAACATGACTTTGCAAAATTTATGGTATAGAAAATGTTACTTTTATTTATATGTTTGTTTTCCTGACCCTTAAATAGATGTAGAAAGAGATAAATCACCATTCTAAAGATTATCTTATTAGAGCAAAATCAAAAGCTACTGGCAACTGTATATGGAGTTGGGCTAAGGAAATTTTATTTGTTTAAGGGAACTCCATAGTCTAGATAGATTTGAAGCAAAAATGTGTCTATATAACAAGATATAGCATAGAAAGGTTTGACAAGGATGGGTAAACAAATCAATGATTGCATTCCACCATTCAGTAGCACTCAATCCTGTTGTGTTGACCCTAATTAAAAGAATAAAGCGAATGACTATATACAATAGCAGCTATAATAGAATTAAGAAAGTAAGTGGAAGCTAGTGACTCAAGGAGCACTCAAATCTAAAGTGTTGACTAAAGGAGCTGTTGATCCAGGCGAGAGCTCAGCTTGGTAGGTTATAAGTCCCACTGTCATGCAGCGAGCCAAAAGCGTGATGAAAAGTGGCTTATGCTCCCTTAACTTTAAGTACTATGAACAGTCAAGAGGCAGCAGCTTTCTGTAGACTCAGAGAAGCAGCAGAGATTTCATTCTTGCATCAAATTTTTGAATATATATTTCTGATATCATCTCTTCCACTTGTAGGTACATTTGTATCTGATTTTCCTAATCTGGCAGAGACATTGTATCCATATAGGTAATTCATGCATAGACAATGCTCATTGGATACAAGAAAAACACAGCCAAGATAAATATCACAAATAAATATAACCACAATTCGTCATTGCTTCGAATCTTTGTATACATATCTGATACTCCTATTACCCCTCTAGATACGCCTATATCCATAAATCTAATTCATGCATAAAACAAAATTCTTGTCTAATAAACACAAAACAGACCACATACATATTCACATCTAATTCCAACCAAGTATAGAAAAAAAATCAAGAATGGCCTAAATGAAATCTGAGCTAAATCCCATAGTTTTTGGGAGCTTACAAGAAAGTGCAACAGGGAAGAGCTGCCAGTTATGGGCAATATTGTTGTCATAATCTGAGCATTAGCTTTTTTTTAAAACGATATGTACCTTTTCTTTCCCAAAAACAAGGGAAATTCCTCAATACAAAAGACAAAAGGAAGTTGAAACCTTGTTAGAAGTAGAACCCAACATTCTATGTATTTTGAGATTGACGAACAATACAAAAGGCAGATTCATATTATGATTTCTCCAAAACACAGATTCGAAGTGTATAGAAGTCTAGGACCATAGATTTACAATAAAAACCCTTATCGATTTTCGTGACTGGCGAGCAAGAGTTATCAAAAACATAACATACTGTTATTTCGAACAAGGAACTGAAAGAGAACATAATAGATGTTTGTAATATATAGCTACCTAAAGCACACTTATGTACATAAGTTTAACAGAGTACGTCCTTAAAGTATTTCATTTTTTCTTGGCTTCTCATTTTTTTCCCTTGGTGACATTAGCAATTTTTTTTGCGGCATGTGATTTTTTCCCTCCAGCATGTATTGTCTTTGCAGCTATGCCCATCTTTTTCAGTTTTTGACCAGGTTCGTATTTCACAGCATCTTCGGGACGATCATATACAAGTCTAAACCCCCTTGAGTTGAAGCTGGCCGTACGAAACTCGGAAAGATACACAGGGCAGGAAGGATGCAACCTGAGACGGTCTCTAACCAGCTCGGCGATCATAGGTTTTGCAGGCTTTGGTTGCCTGCAGTGGAGCACATTAACAACAAACTTTGTCCGGTTGAAAGAATCTTCCCGCTCCAAGTGCGGAGTGGTGATTGTCACACCGTGCGGAGGAACAACAACTATACTGCGAGTCTTCATTGCTGCAAACCCACAAGCAACAAACAACAATAAAATCGTAAAAAGACAAAATGCATAGATGCTATTCGAACCGCATTAAGTACAATGCTGGAAATGGAAATAAAACACATAGTTTTTGGTTGCAGAGCACAAACAAGGATTCCAAGACAAATATTTGGGCGATGTTTGTTTTGGCAGGCAGCTTTAAAAACCTTTCCAATGAGCAGTAAAACGCCCAACAAAGGGCATTTCGATGAGGCTTCCCAGGGGCTAAAACCCCTTAGCACACACCGAATCCTGCCAATGGCGAAGGCACTTGCTCCTATATGCCATGGCTGAATACCGAAAGTAGGAAATAGTTTTCTTTATGCAGCACATACAACAATAACATATTTGTAGACAGACAACTTCAACCACACAAGTAAGAATCTATGAAAATGTAAACGGGAAATAATGGAAAAAAGAAAACATATTCAATAACCAATTCTCTACATGATCTATTATGGAATTCTCCATGCCACAAAGGAAAATAGCATACAGATAGCCTTTAAAAAAGCATTTGCATAATAACTGAAATTCAATACTCATACATTACATACTTATTGAAATTTAATACCCACACAACCTGAAATATTTCACATAACATGAAAATAAATTTCCAATACTTTGAGAAACGAGACTCGACTTTGTATTGATTCATATACTATGGAAGTAAGCTATAGATGATCTACCAAGGACCCCTGTATGAAGAGTGAAGGATACACACAAAACTGATATAAAAAACATTTACAAGCAAAGTTCAAATAGACCCAAGAAACATAAACAATAGATATTTGCAGTGCACAAAGTCCCAATGATGAAAACGGAAAACAATTTTCTTGTTTCTAATGTATTTTTGCATGTTTCTAAAATGACAAACAAACAAATTTGGCATTTCTTTTTACTAGTCCAAATAATGCTATGTTATTGAGAATTTTAGCCAATGCACGAGCAGAACAGACAGTGGTATCCACAGTTAAGCAATGGAATGAGAATTGCAGAGAAACAGAATGATTGAAAAAGTAGTAGATACAAACTATTATGAGAATGGAGGACAAGAAATTGTGAATGAAAGAAATAAAAACATGGGCAGAGCCATAGGGAGTATAAAATAATGTTAATTTTTTTTGTATTTAGTATCAATAAAAAAGATTGAATTTTTTTTTTAAACTGTGAAATTACTGTGATTTCACCCCTCGATGCACCCCGGCTTTGACTGTATAAAAAGGAATCCCAAATTTGACTATTTGTTGATTTAAAAACATGCCAGATTTCATAGACAAACTGTGGCTAAAATTCTCAATAACATAGCATTATTTGGACCAGTAAAAAGAAATGCCAAATTTGTTTGTTTGTCATTTTAGAAACATGCAAAAATACATTAGCATACTCTGGCTAAGATTCAACTCTAGTGCTTTGGAAAACAATTATAAATGGAATATAGCTAGTCGATTTAAGTAAATGACACACTTTCATAAAGTAATTGACATTTTATAAGTTTAGTATTCCTCATCCAAACCAATATAAGTAAAGTAATAAACATTTTATAAGTTTAGTATTCCTTGTCCAAACCAATACAAACTGAAAAGTCAAAACAAAGCTTTTTGTAAGTGAAAAAATCCTTTCTTCCTTTCCAATAAGGGTTAGGTGATTGGAAAATACATTTCCCTACATTAGGTGACAGATAGAAACTTCAAGACAGCATGCCCCAGAATATGTGTGGAGGTGGATTTGAGCAAAGGCAGCCCTGCCATTTTTGCCCTGGTTTTTTGTGCTTCGTAGAGGGGGAAATGGGGTGCATGAAAATTTGAACAAAAACATTGCTAAACTTTATCATAAAATCTCAGTTCTAAATACTGCTAAAAAACCACAGAAATGGCTCCACAAATAAAAAGCATAGGAAAAACTATAAACTACAAACACTCGTTAAAAAACTCAGAAGTAATTAGCATAGCACACAATGTTATGCTATGTTATGCCGCCAAATGTAGAATTTTAAATTCTAACATGTTATTTAAGAAGAAAAAAATTGTCACTTTATGAATACTAAGGGCTTCCTCAACAAAGTGGACATAAACAATACAATGAAATAAAATTTTGGGGAAAAAAATATAGAATATAAGCTTTTATATCACCTTTGAACAAGAGAACAAAATCAAACTATCTGTCGTTAAGGAAAATAATACAATACCTAAAATGTCTGAAAATGTTGGACAAATACATTTTAAAAAGCGTACTCTGAACATTCATTCAGAATCCAAGGAATGGCTCCAAGAGTGAAAAATAAAAGAAAAACGATATACTGAGAAAAATTCGTTAAAAACTAGAATTGGTAAAAAAACGTAAAACTAAATAGTAAAAATTTAAAAGCAAAACTATCTAATGGACAAAAATAAAATAAAAATGGTTTCAAAACATATAATATGTACTGGATCAGATATATAGGACAGAGAACTAATGATGGCAATTTCATTCAACCCTAGCCAGGGATCTATTCTTAGTGAGAGCAACAACCTGATATGAAGGACGGGGCAAGGATTCTTATCCCCAGCTGAATTTGGCAAAATCGATATATCCTTTGGCACTAAGGCAAAACTAAACCTTTAAACTAACAAGAGACTTATTCTGCAATAAAACCAGGGCAAACATAAAAACAATAGAAAAAAGAAACAATAACAAAAAACACTTAAAACTTGTATAATCATAGTGGTTGACATTTGTAAGTGTCTCAACCTGGTTCAAACCCCCTTCAGTAGTAGGGCTGCCTTAACCTTTAATGACTAAACCAGTGCAGAGATAAGAAATCAGTACCAGTAAATAGCAGCAATTTTTTTTGCAAATGAATTAACTTGTATCCTACAAAAAAGATGCAAAAAACTTTTACCCTGTTTTTCAAATGTCAGTTGTGCTGTTGTATGGTCTCCTCTAATCAGGTTCTCTCCACCTTAAACCAGAGTCAGTGCTGTCAAGAATGCAATCCCGAGAGAGATCAAGCTAACAGGGATCCGCCGCCCTCTTCCAAATGGGTCACAACAACAGGAAAGATAACAAAAAAGCCCTAAACGACAGGTAATTACAATATGTATCTATTTTGCAGGGCTTGCAAAGATTTTATTTTCCCTTTTTCCTGCTTCAGACGTACTGGCAGTAAATGGAGCCACCATTCTCCCCTGTCCTCAGTAATGGAAGATGTGTGTCCACCTCCTCACAGGACACTGTATTCTGTCCTCCATTTCTGACTTCGGGAATGGATCTCCCTCCTTTGCATAGGTTTTTCTTCCTTCTCGAAGTTCCAACAACGTGACAGGAACCTTATCCTTCCACCAGTCTAAACTTACCTCCACCTCATTGCCAACTGTAAGGTCTAAAAACTATCGTGCTTCGTCGACATCTTCATCAACACCGTCCGTGTCTCCATCGCTGTCAGTCGAGAGGGGGCTTCCTCCTAGAGTTCACGCCTGTCGGCGTAATTATTATCCTGCCCAAGGCAAGGATATTGTTTTCACCTTAGCAATTAGTTATTTGCATTTTGTTCAATCAGATTTTGCCATTTGTATTTAAATGGGTTGAACTAAAGTTTGATGCTTTAATTTTTCTGTTGTCACAGGATTCTATTGGTGATCCCCTTTATTTGGCACTGTTGAGGTGTAACAACCCAAAAAATCACACACATGAACAACACAGTAAAAGGCAGGATAATTTTATTTTTTTTTGTCTTGCTTGACACATAACATGACGCAACATGTCGTCACCAAGGATACAACTAACTCTGTGAACAACTCGATACAAGGATGGCCATAAAGGTAGCACGAAAACGTTCACACCTAACAAGGACAATATACTTTTCTTTTAGACATGACAACATAGAAGTCCGACCACAAAACACACTTACAGTTAGGGCCAACCACAATGGGATATTCTTGAGGGTTATTTATTTTAATAAGACATCTTGCAATTCTTAGCTCATGTTTTCAAGGAGACTCGAGATATGATTCATACAATTTATCTTACCAAGCTAAGTTTATTCATTTTTAACTGAGTAATTAACTTTAAATCTTCTCTATTATGACATTTATTTGTTTAATTCAATTGTTTAATAAAGGAGGTCATTAAATTCCACAAAGGCCACCTATCCTCACTTATGCTACTAAAACTCGCTCATAACCTTATTACAATATGGATTCGCTTTCAACATACTCAAGAGAAAGATTACCAAGCACCAAAAAAAATTGGTTAGAGGAAGAAGGTCGAGTTGAATTCATCTTTATGACCTCATTAGTTATTAACCCGGTTTTTATTGAAGCTTGTGGATTTAACAAAAATTATTAAATATTTTACTTAGGCTTTACTGGATGATTTTTACAAAAGAAAACAATTTACCTTTCAAATGTTTGAGAGACAGCTGGCATGGTTTCGAACCCGATTCCTCCTACTTATTAAATCTTATTACCTTATATCAACTAACAATTTGTTTCACCTTAGGATCATTCTAAGAATTCACCATAAAAAGGATAATGTTCGCTAGTGTAGCTAGGGATATCAAGTTATAAAATTTTTACTTCACAAAGGAGGGTCTCATTTTGATCACTCATGGAATTATTTGATTTCAAGTAGATCACCTCTACATTTATTTGTTGAATATAAAATTATTATTTTTGTTTAGCTTCTTTAAGGGTTAACCGACCCATTTTACTTTACTTATAAAATATTGTCACTCAGTCTTAGAAAGATTTAACTTGACAATTTATTCTCAAGATCAAATTTTTACAATACTCATATCAATGTAAAGATTGAATACCATTTCTCACAAAGGTAAGCTACCAGTTTACCTACAGAAGGACAAGACAACATCATCACGAAATTTCAGAACAACCCAAGGCAAGAGGTCTTCTAAACTCCTTTACAAGCACTATTACAGAATTTACCTCACATTGGACATTTTTACAAGGAACTTCATAAATTGCACTGATGAAACCTTTACAACTCTTTCCTTTAATCTACTCGCATAATCCATCTGCACAAATACTAGCTAGAATTAGTTCGCGAGAACTGAGCATGTTAAGGCTACACATTGCAACAGTAAGCTAACATTTAACAATATCGAGAAAGGAATGTTCTAATTCAAAAATGGATTTAAAACACAACCCACAACTCCAAAATTATTCGCATGAGAAGGAATTCTAAACCATCCAACAAGGAGAAAGTCAAAATACCAGTAAGAACAAAATCACATAAATCAAGGCAAGACCTTATGGGTTAGGAACAAGAAGGTCAAGAGTGTTGATATCTCCTTCATGTAATCCTATGGATTACGTGATTGGAATCCAAAACTTACTCCATCCAACTAAAGGGGTCCAAGGTAAGACAATACATACTAATTATGATCATAGGCGCGAAGCAAAACGACGTTATCCAATTCTCCCAAGGGGAAGGCTTCATAGTATTATGGGTTCGATGCCCTTAAAAGAAAACAACTATAGTTTCAGTTTTAACCAAGGAGTTTACCACTACCTCCTTATAGGATTTCTTAAACGTAGTACTAGTTAAAAAAACAAATCCACTCTTCCAAAAGCATACAAATGAAACACAACAAGGGCCATTATTCTACTGACAAACCTTATCCTAATCGTCAACTTCTCTACATAATATAAGGAAAGGCTAAACCCAAAAGTCGTTAATAATTTTTATATATTTATGAAAATGTCAAGAAGTATTTTAAAATAAAAATAAAAATTGATTTCCTTAACAAAGCCACAAAATGGGACTTTTAGTAACCAAGTTTGAAGTATAAGATATTCGAGTTCGAAAACAAAGGAATTCGATACACGGAGGGTAAAACACCAACGATGCCCCAGACTCAAAAGACCCTACCACGAGTGCAAGCACAAAAATAAGAACCAACACACATATCCATCAGGAAGGTTACGCAGTGTAGTCAGGCCTAGAAGTTCTACGAGCTCCTTGCCAATGGTATAGAAGATGGAAATTTTACCCGATCCATGTGGGCTTATCAAGGACATGTCTAGCAAATATCAAACAGATGAATATAATAACCACCTATTATATTATCACTGTAATCAGCTGTCATCTAACAGGAAATGAGTTCACGAGTCCAATACCATGGATTCACCTACAACTTTTGTTTCGAACCAGCTATTAATAGCTTGCTTGCGACCCTTAATAAAATTTGTAGAGATTTCATTCAATAAAACTTACAATGTTCCCCCCTTACTTTAATCAAACAAGAGTTTGAACCAGGTAGTAGGTAAAGTAATTTTCTCAACACATAGAGGCCAAAATAGATGTCAGGTTATTCATCCCCTAGAACTAGGTACAAAAGTCAACCATGTACAGTTCTAAAACAAAACCCTAATGCCATTTTCTAATTAAACAAAAAGTAAGGAATGCCCACAGGCTTAAACAAGTTTCAGAACACAATGCCACTATTAATGTACCTTTAGCAAAACAGGAGAGCCCTAAACAGGAAATACGTATTTATTCAAGCAAATAGAGATATGAAGGCTTAACCTTCCATACAGTAAGCCTTCAATTATAAATACCATCACAGAATTCTTTTAAAAGAGATTCATATAAGCAAACGAAACTCTATAATGTTTCCTTCCCTACGAACTAGACTGCATCACACAATATTGCAGTAGCCCATCTAGACAAATATGAAATAGAGTAAGCTATAAGAGAGGAAAAGAACATTCCAAGCAAAACCAACGAAAAAGGAACGAGATTAAAAGGAATAGCCAACACATTCAGGCAGTGATTTAAACAACCACGAAAACATTTTTCTAGGCGCCATTCAAGAGGAAAGAAAATTCATTTCAAGATACTGAAAGAAGGTAGAAAACTATTACAAGGAGTAGATTTAACATGCCTGATTAGAATTCTTCCAACCAACAACCACGTCGACCAGGGCTCGGGCAACAGCAACACAACCTGCGCAACTTCTCTTCCTCAGCCTGCTGAAGATCCATATCTTGTTAACGGCCATGCTTGGCATAGGAAAGGGGGTGATTGAAACATGCCTTCTTGGAATCCTCGGGAGCAACTCCAGGAAGATAGAAGCACTCTGTTCTGAAGAGCATCACAACCACCATAGAAAACCCACACAACCAATGCACTAAACTTAATACATCCATACCCACATCCCTCAGAAATACTCCACACAGGTGTAGAATTAGAACTAGAATCATATATAGCCAAGTTTCCATCTGACTAAAGGCGCAGAAAACACAGCTGGTCTATATCTCCTGCAGTATTACTGTGCCACAACATTCGGTTGTACTGTGTATCAGTCAATACAAGATTACAACCTCTTTCCATTTCCAGCCTTATTCTCTTGTCCGGAGATGTGAGATACTCACCTGGTGCAAGACCATTCCAAACACCATTATCATGACTGAGCAGAAGAAATGGCCACAGTGGGCAATCCACAAACCCGGTTTTCTCCATCCAATCCTCACGCAGCCAGCCAATAAATGGCGTGAGCAGGTCACCAAAAGAAACAAAACCAGGGCATACATTTAATAAGCAAAAGAAGATGGCTTTAAAACCAAAAAACTCTCTTGGTACAGACTCCATATCCACAGACAACAGCAACCTTGCCAGCAATCATCACATCAGTGGCTCTCATCAGACCATCTGGCAGAGAGTGCCTGCATCCGTACAAGTTATCGAACTTGCTCTTGGTAATAGAATCATTGTCATTAATAGCAGGGAAGAGCAGCGATCCATTAGCTTGCATCTGGTACAGCCTGTGAACACCGGTAGTTGTTTCCTCAGATACACCAACCAATCTATCCTTCCTCTTGTGATATTTGAGGACAACATCAAACTCTCGGTGCAAACATTTCAGCTGTAGCTTGAAGGTGTGATAAATCCAACAGAAACCTTTATGCCTGCCAACTTGGCGACTTGTTGAAGCAGCTCATATAATTGCAAAGCAAATGTGCTTCATGAATATTCTGATATGAAACAGATCTGCCTCTATGAGATTCTCTTCCATGAGTTACATCGTAAAACCAACAAGGTCTCAGTAGAGAATCTTTGCAATAATTTTCATCAGGTATCCTAGTAACACTCTCACTGTCACATAGTTGATTCTGATAAACAAATCTTGAAGGAGAATCCTGAATTTGAGGATGCATTCGATACTGAACAGATAACAACATAGTTGGACAACCTGAGCGAGAGTTTAAGCTTATTGGCGACGAAAGCAGCTAGGCTATAATAACCTTTAGCCCTGAGCCATGGCAGCTCCTCCCAATTCCATTTCGAAGCTACGAAGACCCCTTGCTTCTTAAAAACTCGCCATCAGAAATGGCATCCATAACACAGACAAATCAATCGACGTCCTTCGCGAGATCTTCCGCCACCGACAGGGAATCAAGGGGGGGAAATTTTGGGAACTAAAATCTGGCCCTCCATGGAATTGAAAAGCCTGAGGCTGTCCGTCAAAGTTCGCTCGGCCTGGTTATCGGAGTTGGCCCTGGATAAGAGGCCCTTGGCCTTTTTGTAACACAGGCTGGGAAGCGCAACATCAACAATGGCCCCGTGCTGGGGTTTCATCTTGCTTTTAACAGGCACGTCTGGTAGAAGGATAAGAATAACTCGGACCGTGCTTTTGAATGCGGGTCTGCATTTGCAAGAGAATGGCGACCATTGAGTCATCTACTGTTGTGAGGGTGGCTTGTCTTTGCTCTGTGCTCAGCGTCGACATCCACCTCAATATGTTGTTGCGCGACTGATAAATTGAAGTAGGAGAAACTGCAGCAAAAGCGGAAGAGTAATACAGAGCCAGATGGTCTGCCAGCGAATCCATCAGCTGCTTCGAATCCATCATATTCCACCGACCAGGAGGAACCATCAAGAAAAACGCCTTGATGGAACAGATTTCCATGGGCTCTCTGCCCACGCAACCAGGAAAAACACCTCTCAACCACTCCACGCGCAGTCTAACCAAGGAAATCTCATGCGGTCCGAGAGGATAAGCAGGCAGTCAAACCAGAAGCAAGGAAGATTTACAAATCAGAAACAATAAATGAGTGCGGCCACCAGCAAGGAGTCCAACACGTCAGACTTTAATAACTCCACCCTCCAAGCTAAGAAGGAGATAAAGCCGACCGTGACAAAATACAAGTCTATGATGCGTAACGTGGCCTAAAAGGCTTAATTTATTTGACATAATTTATTAATCATATTACTAGCAACCAACCGTTACATTCGACAAGGTAAAAACACTAACATTTCAAAAGAAACGCAACAACGTTCAACTCTAAGAAGCACGGTCGTCGCAGAAGCAAAGGCACAATGACGCTCCATGCTTAGCACTCGATCGCCGAAGGATGAACATGTGCAATGTAGAATAGGACATTACATTCTCCTCCCCTTAAGAAAGCATCGTCCTCGATGTGACATAACACAGCGGAAAAGAAATGGTTCTCAACCAAGAACAGGTAAAGGAGAAAGTACACCCTATGGTTTAAAATTTTAGTTGATTAAAGCACGGCCATAGGGTAGCCTTAGAAAAATTTGGTAGAAATTTTAACTTTCAAGGTTCTGTGAAGATTGGCAGTTCCTTCTTATTTATTATTTTCATTAGTCTCTTTCCATTAACATTATTCTTAGTTTAATTTCTTTTAAAATTTCATCATTGAAGAGTTTTGGTTTATTCCTTATTGTGGGTGCCCAACATGAACTGCTAACACAACACCCTATCGGTTCACAAGACACTACAGATTCACAAGCACACAAGTATATACTTCATGATTGTATTACACCACAAAAGGTTACTCAAATACGGAATAGAATAGGCACAGTCCACATAACATAGTACTCGTCACACATCAATGACTGACATACAAAATACTCAACCAAAAGAGTACTACAATCTACCAGACATTTCCTCAATTCAATAGATGAAAATTTCACATAGCACCAAACAAATGCTACAGCGTACATAGTGTCCACAAGGGAATCAATGACAGGTCCACAACATCACAACACATATCCATCTGACATGAGTAACACATACATCAAAAGACCACTACCAAACATCACAATAACTCAACATATATCCTGAAACATCAACCATACAGACAAATATCATAAGCCTCCCTCAAACTCTTATGCCTCCCTCAAGTCTCTTATGCCTCCCTCAAACTCTTATGCCCCCTGTTGAAGGAGAATCACACTCTCTTAAGATTGGTGTGCCTAGACTAGGCCTCCGGACCTAATAAGCCTTTAAAAAATTTGATCCTGTTGAACTTCAAGAAGTTACAGCCTTGACGCGAAAGAGCGAAGTTTGTTTTTGTGTCTTTCAAGCAGCACATCGGTGTTTTCGGTGTCAATTGTTGGCTTCGCGATTATGTTTTCATAAGGATGCTATTTGTTGTGTTTGCCTTTTCGAACTATAAATTGTGAGACTACGAGCATAAATGTGTTTCTCGGACCCTGTGTTGTATATTACT